>CAUYQU010048354.1:0-67352 GCA_963574635.1 Cheracebus regulus
GGTCTCTGAGTGGACGTCCGGCTTGTTGGTGATGAAGTTTTTTCTGTTTCTTAGTTTTCCTTCGGGGGGCGCTCCTTCCCCACAGAGCTGGGCCTTCCCGGGTTCAGCTGTGCTTTCTCCGAACTCAGCGCTTCCAATTGCTGTTCTCCTTGTGGGGATGGGACCGGCAGAGCCCGACTAAAAGGGCAACCAGCCCCGTACCCGCCGCACTGAGAAGCGCCGCGACGGCCAAAAGAATTGCGCTGGTGACCCGTGTTGCTCCTTCTCCGGGAATCTCCCAGTCTGTGGGCATCAAAAATTCGTCTGCAATTGTGGCATCCACTCGCTCTCTGCACTTTCACTGGGAGCTACAATCCTGAGCTGCTGCTACGCAGCCATCTTGGATCTCTCTCCCTACTTTTGGTTTTGAACGTATGCTTAGAGAAGGAGGTGTTATTTCCCCTATCCCTCCTGGGATCACATCTTGAGAGGTGTATGGGGGCAGCAGAAACTCCCAAAGCGATCTAGAAAGATCAGAGTATCAGAGGCTAGTGCCTCTCCTGAGCATTGCCTGGGGAGATGTCAAGACAAAGAGAAGCTCTGAATTCATAATACAAGTGGGTTGAATTGTTGTTCTCAAAGAATATGTCCACTTGGAACCTCAGAATATGACTTTACTTGGAATAAAGGTCTTTAGAGAAATAATTAAGGTACGAATCTTGGGATGAGATCATGCTGGATTCTGTTGAACACTAAATCTAGTGACAAGTGTTCTTTTAAGAGATAGGAGAGCAATACAGAGAGAAGGCCATGTGAAGATGGAAGCAGAAATTGGAATTCTGCAGCCCTACGTCAAAAAAATGCCAAAGGTTGTTGGTACCCATCCAAAGCTTGGAGAGAGGCATGGAACAGATTCTCCCTCAGAGCCTGCAGAAGGAATCAACTTTGCAAACACTTTGATTTCAGATTTCTGGCCTCCAGGACTGTAAGAGAATAAATAGCTGCTGTTTTAAGTGATCTAGTTTGTGATGATTTGTTGTAGCAGCCCTAAGAAACTACTACAAGAATGGAGCCAACAAGAGCTGCAGTGCTAGGCAAGGGGGCCTACAGGCAGCTTCACAGAGCCTCATCCTACACACTGCACAGAACAGGCAGCCTCACAGAGCCTCCTCCTGCACACTGCACAGAAGGCAGCCTCACAGAGCCTCATCCTGCACACTGCACAGAACAGGCAGCCTCACAGAGCCTCATCCTGCACACTGCACAGAAGGCAGCCTCACAGAGCCTCATCCTGCACACTGCACAGAAGGCAGCCTCACAGAGCCTCATCCTGTACACTGCACAGAACAGGCAGCCTCACAGAGCCTCATCCTGTACACTGCACAGAAGGCAGCCTCACAGAGTCTCCTGCACACTGCACAGAACAGGCAGCCTCACAGAGTCTCATCCTGCACACTACACAGAACAGGCAGCCTCACAGAGTCTCATCCTGCACACTGCACAGAACAGGCAGCCTCACAGAGCCTCATCCTCCACACTGCAGAGAAGGCAGCGAGACTTCCCAGACCAAGGGATGCAGAGAGCAGGAGTGGCCCAAAAGAGGGTTTAGGTCAGGATAAGAAAGGATCAGAGCATAAACACCTTGGGCCTGGACAATAGCTTGGTCGCCCTGTTCTCAGTGACAGATGCCAGCATGTTGCAAGAGCAGTTCAGCCACTTCTCAGGGAAACTGGGAAGGGCCTCAGTACAGCAGGCAGCCAGGAGGGACGAGGGACATCATGGAGGAAGTCATTAGGCCCTTGGTGTATAGCATGTAGCCCACCGACCTCTCTGCCCACTGACAAGTTATGGCGTGAGCTGCCTCTAATGTTTTGTTACTCAGGAAGCAAAGAAAAGATTGGGAGAGGAAAGAAAGCCTGAAAATCAAATATTTACTCCAAAGAGACCAGGTACTTCCATAAAAGAAACTATTTTATACTGAAAGGGAAGGTTACTTTCAATTGATATGTTTAACTTAACTCCAGTATTAGCCACATAGAAGGCTCAAGGAAAAAAGTGAAGTATAGAAAATATTTGTACATTTGAGTTTGTGCAAATTCAAAAGTTCTATACTTCATCTCCATTTTTTGTGGTATGAGGCCTTTCTCAGGCAACTCTTCTGCCATTCATGACAAGATTCCCTGGTGGTTCCAAACACCTTCCCTCAAGTCTTCCAGATGGCTTGGTTATGGTGAAAGCCTAGAGGGAACCCACTGTAAACTCCAGATGAGACTTTGTGTAATGCATAAGATTGCTCAACAGGGGTGAGCTTCTTCTTTTTCTTTCCTCTCTTCGATTTTATTTTATCATGAAAACTTTAAAATATGCAAAATATTTGAGAAAACAGTTGAATGAACATTCTTATACTCCTCACTCAGATCAAACAATACATTTTAGATGGCTAACATTTTGCTATTCTCTCAGTCTCTCTCTGTATCTATCTATGTCTAGTATAACTATTTCTCTGTATAGATATATAGGTAGATGACAGATAGATATTCTTTAAATGACAGGCAATAAGTAAAATGTATTTAAAGTGCAGGATTTTATGACATTTGACATATGTATGCACCCATGAAACCATCACTGGAATAAAAATAATAAACATAACCACATAACCACAACTTTCACCCGAAAATTTCTTTTTGCCCCGTAGACCTTCCTCCTCGCCTCCCCTCCCTTCCCACCATTCATCCCAAGACAACTTCAGAGCTGCTTCCTGTCACTATAGATTAATTTGTACTTTCTAGAATTTTATATAAATGGATTCATACAGTATAAACTCTTTCTTAGGGGTGACTTCTTTCACTTAACATAATTATTTTGATATCCATCCAGGTTGTTGCATGTGTTCATAGTTTATTTCTTTTATTGTTGAATTGTTTACTATTCTATATAAACTATAACTTGTTTATCCATTCACCTGTTGATGGAAATTTTGGTTGTTTCCTACAAGCCAACCTACTGTGAACATTTCTTTACAAGTCTTTGTGTGGGATGTTTTCCTTTCTTTTGGGTACGTATTTGTGAGTGGAATATAACATGTATATAAGTGTAACATTTTAGGAAGCTGCCAAACTGTTTTCTAAAACAGCTATACCAAGTTATATTTACACCAGTTATGTATGAGAGTTCCAGCTGTTTCAATTCTTGCTAACACTTGTGTTCAAGGTTTGTAATTTTAGCCATGCTTATAGGTGTGAAGGGAATTCTCCTTATGGTTTTAGTCTGGATTTCCCTAATGCCTAATGATATTGAGCATCTTTTTGTATGCTTATTTACTCCATATGTCTTCTTTGGTGAAATATCTGTTCAAATCTTCTGCCCTTTTTAAAAATTAGGTTTATTGTCTTATTAGTAAACTGTCAACGTTCTCTTTATATTCTAGAAAAACATTATCTAGTAGATATGTGCCTTGCAAATATTTTCTCCAAGTGTGTGGCCTGCCTTTTCATTTTTTATGAGTCTTTTGAAGAACAAAGTGTATAATTTAATAATGGTGAGATATCAAGTATTTGCTTTTTTTTTTTTTTAAAAAAAGTCTGTATTGCACACATTGACAGTAAAGAAAGCAAAGTGTAGTTAGATGGGCACATAAGTTTTAGAGCCAGACAGGTCTGAGTGAATCTAACTTCTCCACTTACAGGTTAATCTTACATGATCTTAGTTGTCTCATCAGAATAAGGGTAAAATGTCAGTGACAGCCTCGTAAGATTCTTGTACAGAATTAAGTGTGTGTGTGTGTGTGTGTGTGTGTGTGTGTGTGAGAGAGAGAGAGAGAGAGAGAGAGAGAGAGAGAGAGAGAGAGAGATTTGAAGCACTTAAATTAGTGACTGGCATATGGTAAGTATTCAATCTTTAAAAAATAGCTATTACTTTCCTGAATTTGTATCATAGTTTTGCCTGTATGTGTACCATTAGGAACATGGAGGTGCAAATTGGCAATTTAACCAAGTCCATCAAACTTTGATGACACTATCTGGGTCAGGGTAGGGGCCCATCTGAGTCACTGGATGCTATACCTTCTTCTCCTGGCACACAAACCTAGAGGAATGCTTTCAGGACTAAATAAGAAAATGGGTACTTATTCCTAACAGCCACAGTGATGGCTGGTTGTTCACTCAGGAGAGAGCATGAGTGAAGCACATTAGAATAACACAAGAGTACTCTAGTTTCATCCACAGGCTTCCCACGGTAGGTAAATGTGGCCACTACTATTTTACAGAGGACTACAAAAGGCTGCTGATGAATGTGTTTCACTTTCTCAGCAGAGTGCAAAGATAAGATGGGAGCAAATTTTCAGGAAAGTCTTCCTTAAACTGGAGCTTTTTCTGGGAATATGCCTACAGACCCAGCAATGATTCTTAGGAGGGGAACTGTAGAAGAAGGTTTTGAACACAAGGATGGTTAAAGGGCTGACTGGTCCATTAATACAGGAATCTTATCTTCTATGTCACATTGCTGATAGCCTGCCCAACAGTTCTTTTTTCTCCTTTTTGCTAATAAAACCCAATTTTATTTGGATGCCAGCTTGCCCAGCCTCAAGGGATAAATCATGACTGAACTAAGTCAATTATAATAATTCCGTTCCCCTTTGTCAAGGATTGGCTTAGAGGTCTATTCAATGAGCCATAAGAAGTCAGCTGATGGATTCTAGGAAAGATCTTTCTTTATGCTGTGGGCGAGTTGGGCAGGGCGAATGCTCTCTTTTAGTTCCAACCCATCCTTCCTGCTTTGAACATTTTCATGATTAGTTGTGATGTTGGATCTGCTGCAGCCATCTTGCAACCATAAGAGAGAGTCACAGAGATACACACATAGAGTTCTTACTTCACTGAGCCATAGACTCCACTCCAGAGGTACCTACCTCCAGACTTCTTGTTAAACAAGATAGAAATCAAGAGGTTATTCTGTTATTTATGTTTTAACCCCAATTCAGTCCAGGTGCAGGTTGATGTCTTAGAGTTTGAGAAGATAATTTAGTACAAGACCTAATTGATAATCTTAAGTCAAGTGTTGCTGTCAGATTCTTCTCATTGTAATCTCTACACTAGACTGTTCTTTAATATATGCCAAAGGAGTCTGACTCTGCTGATAGATGTCTCCTATCTCAGAATCAACCTGGTACTGAGGAGGATTGTGCAGAACATGGTTGCTCCTGATCCTGGCATGTCTCTGATAAACTTATTCACACAGTTGTGTTGAGGCAGCAGATCTTTCCTTATTGGAAAAGTCTCTAGTTATATTATTGCTATTGGTTGTAAATAAGGTCATACTTGCTGTTAAAGCCTGAATAATTGATTCTACAAATTAATCAACAAACAAAAACTCAATATTTTCCAGATGGTTGTTTCTTTAGTCTTTGTATTAGCTCTTTATAATGTTTCTTGGCAAGCCCATTCTTTTTCTTTTAAACTTGTTCTTTTTCTTTCAATCTGCTGCATGCTTAACACCAAAATATGTTTTGCTTGTCCTAATGACTAATTACTTGAAGTGGGAAAAAAATCTCCAATACAGACTGATTAACAACATAGGCTTGGAAGTTACCACCCACATGTGGAGCCACTCATCTTCAATGTAAATATTTCATATAATTACATGAAACCAAAGAAACTTAAACCATGTCTTTTGGGAGAAGAGGAAGCAGGCTTCCTGTAGAAAGACTCTAGCGACCTCTATTTAGCCACCATGAAGACTTTTTTATATGTTTGTAGCTCTGGCATACTTTAAAGTAAAAAATGGGAAGTGAAATTTCTGAAATTTTTGCTCAAATAACTTGACTAGATGACATATTTATGAACTTAAAAAGTTATTATAAGCAGCAATATTCCATAAAACATAATACTTGTACACAATTCAGTTTCAATAACAACCTGTAAACTTGTAAAGGGATACACTCCCCACCACCCACCTTTTTAAGAGATATCCTGGCTTTGTTTTGACTATAAAAGCAACATATGCTTCATGACAAAAATTCAAACTACACATTTAAATATTCATATTTTTAATGTGGAAGTCTTCTATAAGCTCATCTTCCCAAAAGAAATCACTACTATTTAGTGCGCAGACTTTGTTTCTTATGTATACATAGTATATTTATATAAATAGTATCTTACTCAACATACTATTTTATAAACTGCTTTTGTCACTTAAAATATATATCTTGAATATCTTTCCAAGTCAAAGTTATATACTTCATCTTTTAAAAGAGATGCATAATAGTCTGTGCATAACAAATTAAGAAAGCTTTTCATTTACTGTTTTAAACAATTCCAGAAGAAACATTTATGTACCTGCATCCTTGTGTACTTGTCTGATTATTTTTCTTTATTCTAAGAAGTGGAATTACTTTGTTAAATGATGGTGCTTTAAAATCTTAATACATATTGGCAAATTTCTTTAGAAAATTTCTATCAGGGCTAGGCATGATGGCTCATGCTTGGAATCCCAGTACTTTGGAAGGCTAAGGTGGGAGATCACTTGAGTCCAGGAGGTTGAGGCTGCAGTGAGCCATGATCCCACCACTGCACTGGAGTGTGGGAAACAGAGTGAGGCTCTGTGTCTAAAGAAAAAAAAAGAAAGAAAGAAAAGAAAAAAGAAAAAGAAAGTTGGTATCAATTTGTATTCTTGTACATAATGAATAAGAGGACCGACCCTTCCCAATGTCCTTGCTGTTGCTGAGCAATAACAATCTTTTGAATATTTGTCAATCCAAAAGATAAAAATAATACCACTGATGCTTGGTTCTATATTTAATTAATGATTAGTGGGATTGAAGATCTTTTCCCTGGTTTCTGACCACTTATTTATTAATCACTTGGGCATATCCTTTACCCATTGTCAATAGGAAGGTTAATCTTTTACACACTGATTTGTAAGAGCTTTCGAATGTTAAAGGTGCCAATTGTTTGTTTTTATATATTTGTAAATGTTACTTTCTTGATGATAACTTATCCAATTTATTAAGGTTTAGTTACTCACAGAGTCCCAGTCTTCCTGGGGAAAACAAGTTGAGTTGAGGTAGGTGGGACTTTCTCTTTGTTTCTCTACCACTTTGGATATGTGCATCTACTAAAGTACTCATAACTCAGTGCTTTGAGTATTTTTCAAACTAAGTCTTAGACCTGTAGCTGTTTGAAGGCAGGGACAATACTTGTTCATCTGTGTATGCTAATACCTAATATAACACTCCTAAAATGCAGTCATTAAAAGTAGTAACAAAAATATTGCTATTTAGCTTTCTTCTATCTCTTCCAAAGTGCAACCCAGGCTGAATCGACTTACAGTAGGACATGCAGTTTTGTCTTTAGAGGAAATGCAGTCTAGTCCAGTTTTGAGTACTTACACTGTGCTAATATTATGCCAGAAGCAGATATTGGGCTATTATGACAAAATAACCTAAGTTATGTGGCTTATTAACAATAGTTGATAAGCCTGCAGTTCTAGAGGCTGGAAGTCCAAGATCAAGGTGCTGACAAATTTACTGTCTATTGAAGGCCCACTCTTGGTCTACAGAAGGCTGTCTTTTCACTGTGATCTCACATGGTAGAAGGGGCAAGGGACCTCCCTTGGGCTCTTTTAAAGGTCATGAATCCCATTTATGAGGACTCCACCCTTTATAATCTAATCATGTCCTAAAGGCTCCATTTAATACCATTACCTTTGGGATTAGAATTTCAGCATATGAATTTTGGGGGAGCACAAACATTTAAACATAGCAGCAGATTATGCCCAAAAGGGAAGGACAGAAGACCCTTGATCATTTAACTGTTTTTCAATTCAGAGTAAAGTGATCTCTCCCTAAAATTTGGAATGCAAGGACCAAAATGTTAAAGCCACTGCTGCATATATGGTGCTGTATATGAATAGAGAAAAAATTTTTAATATGACTGATGTGGAGCTTTAGCTTAACAACATCTCAAAAATGGATGATATAGCAAGGACAATGTCTATATTTTGAAACAATTAGTTTTTTCTTCATATATTTCCAGATGCAAATGCATCTAGCTTGTGTAGATTAGTTTTGCAGTTTATCCTCTTTTTTTGTGATTATGCTGATAACTGAAAATTTTAAAGAGCTGTTGCTAAGCAACATGACTTGAAGCATGTAATGACAGTCTCCTGTAACAACTAAAATGTAAAAACCTACTTCATTATCAACCAACCTACTTTTAATGTTTGGGTGATCGCATCCTTAATTAAAATTTTTGTGCAGTCATTTAAAATGGATCTAACAATCTAACAGAAGGCTAAAGGGAAGTCTTGAGATAAAAGCATTCATATGTTTATAGAGCGAGAAAGAGATAAAATTTTGGTACTCAACATTGGGTTCTCTGTCATTATCTGGGTGACTTTGAGCATGTCTCTTCTACTTTCTGTGTCCAAGACTTCACTGAGAGTTACAGCCAATATGATAAGACAAATACATGAAATGAAGTACAAGAATGTGGAAAAGACAACATTTTCCACAAAGATTATACTCTATTGTATATGTTGAAAATACAAATGACCTTACAAATTGTTAAGTATAATAAAAGAGTTCAGCAAGTTTGCTGTACAAAGATCAACATTAAAAAGAATTTGTATTGTGACCAAGAATCCTATGACAGAAAGCTCAACATCAGTGATCATTTCAGGAATGAAAATCAAAACCACAATGAGATATCATCACACACCAGTCATAATGGGTGTTAATACAAAGTCAAAAAATAACAGATGCTGGTGAGGTTGCAGAGAAAAAGGAATGCTTATACACTGCTGATGAAAGTGTAAATCAGTTTAATGATGGTGGAAGACCCTGTGATGATTCCTTAAAGACCTAAAAGCAGCACTATCATTTGTCCCAGCAATCTCATTACCAGGTATATACCCAAAGGAATATAAGTCATTCTATTATAAAGACACATGCATGCATACATTTATTACAGCACTATTCACAATAACAAAGACATAGAATCAACCCAAGCACCTATCAATGATAGACTGGGTAAAGAAAATGTAATACATATATACCATGGAATACTATGCAGGCACAAAAAATACATGAGATTATATCCACAGGAACATGGATGGAGCTGGAGACCATCATCTTTAGCAAACTAACACAGGAACAGAAAACAGAATACCCCATGTTTTCACTTATAAGTGGGAGCTGAATGATGAGAACACGTGGACACATAGAGAGAAACAACAGACACTGGGGCCTCTTGGAGGGTAGAGAGTGTGAGGAGGGAGAGGATCAGGAAAAATAGCTAACAGATTCTAGGTTTAATATCTGGGTGACAAAATAATCTGTACAACAAACTCCCATGACAATAATTCAGTAATCAAAATAATTCCATAATCTCATATACATAAGATTGGCAAAAATGGAAAAGCTTAAAAATAGCAAGTTTTAGAAGTCTTAGGAGAAATAGGAATTCTCCTTTTTGGCCTCTGGAGCCCAGCAGGAGGAAAGCTTACTTTTTAAGAGCGTGGACTCTGGAGAAAGCATTCCTCTCTTGCTAGCTGTGTGACAGTCAAGCTATTTCAAATACTTGTGCCTCAACTTCCGCATCTGTGAAACACAAATGACAATAAGAGCCAAAACTTACGTATAGCTTACTTGATACCCAGCCCGGTCCTGTTCTAAGGTACCTCAAAGTGTTCGTGTGAGGATTAAATGTAAAGCTTTAAACACACTGTCCACAGAATTAACACGATACAAATGTTAGATGTTTTTACTTGGTTTAGTAAAGGTAAGCCTGTTCATATACTTCAATCCAATGATCCCCCTTTGAAGTACAAACTTCTGAAAAACTCTTGCATCTGAGTGCAAGACCTCTATAGGCTTATGTATTATAGTATTGCCTATTACAGCCAAAATTAAGAGTACTCAATTGACCATCAGTAGGAAAATAAAGTAATTGTGGTATATTCATTCAAACTTATAAGAGCTCCATGGTTATATGTAACAACAGGGACAAATGTTAACAAAACATAATGGAAAAGCAACATACAGAGTGACATACGTGGTAAGATTCCATTTATTTACAGCTTAAGCACATGCAAAAGAGTGTGATGTGTTTATGGACAAATATTAACATGGAAAATTTATAAAAACAGGTATGAAGGATCTCACCAACCTGAAGAGAACAGTTACATGTGGGTAAAAGAGGGGCAACAGGAATCTGGAGGAAGAGGAGTTCAGGCTGATGGAACACAGCCATATTCCATTGCACCATCTAAAACACAAAACCTCTGTTGCTGTGGAAGCCAACAAGCAAAACAAGAGAAGCACTAACAGGCTTCCACCACTTCAGCTCAGAAATGACACAGGGCATTTCTGCTCACATTTCATTGGCTAGATCTAGGCATCTGGCCACAGCCATGTGAAGGGCATCATTTTAGTAAACACTAGTAATGTCTCCCACACTTGGCCTGTGGTCTAAGTAGACAGAGCACATTCAACTCCAGAACAAATAGCCTCACATTGTCATTTTTTGCTCCTGATCTGAAAGTCCTGAATAATTCAGTCTCCTTGGGTACCTCAATCTTTGGACTTTCAGTGACTAGATCTGCCATCAAATACCTTGAATGCCTTGATAGAGACCAACTGCTTGTTTCTCAGAGCCACCAGATGGAAAAGGAGGTTACTAGAATTTTATCCAACAGTGTCAGAGAAAGTCTGGAGAGTTCTACATCTTTTGATGGTTTTGTATAAGTTTCTAGAAAATTTTGGATTAAAAAAAATACAAGTAATCATTGTAGTTATTATTTTAAAATAATTCAAGATTTACTTCTTAGTCACATAATAAATCTCTTTGATTAGAGAGTCTTTGAATGAGGTGCATGCTGTAGATCATCCATGAGCTTGGGAGGCTTTGAAAGGCCCATTCATCAAAGCCAGCAGTTTTGGCAAACTCTAAGCCTCAGCTTTAATTAGCATCGTGTTGCTTTCTTCAGTTTGGATTTTGCATAAGTTAAAGCAGCCAGGGAAATATTTTACTAAGATCCACCTGTTCACTCAGCATCACCTACCCCTTTGGTTTTCCATAAATAGCTCAGGGTAAAGAGTTGACAGTGTATTTGTTTCCATACTCACAGCTTGGGTTACTCAACTGAACATATGGAAAGATAGAGTTTGCGGCTTTGTGACTCTTTTTGAGCCAGGGAAGTGAATACCTGAGGCTTTCTTAATACCTTTCTTGATACCCTTCCATTTGGCTCTCAGGTTTGGAGCTGGCCTTGTAATTAAATCAGAGCTCTAGCTGGCTTTGATGTTACCCTGTCATCTTTTACCTTTTTTCTGAATATCCTTAGAAAACAACACTCTCATAAGTCACTCTCAGAGCTGCCTAAACTCTTTATTTAGGCACATGGTTAATTTGCTTTTTAATTAACTATAGGTGTTAAATAATTTGGCTCTATCATGAAATTAATGTCTATAAACAGAACTGAAATAGAACAAAAATTATTCTGATAACATAGGGTATAGCTATATTTTATAGTTAGTTTCCCCTATTATTGATATATTCTTCCCTCACATCCACCCAAATAGTGTCTGAGATTTGAGAGGAGAGGCAGGAGAATACAAACGGGGTGTGCCAATTATGATGGTTCTTACCATTCACCATCACAGGAAATAGCTGAATTCTTTATGGCAGTTTGGGTGAATTCTTTTCTCCATTGATTCTGGAAATGGATATCTGACTATAAACAGACCCCCTATCTCACAAAGCTTATTGACCCCATTTGAACCAGTTGAGCATTTTCAATGCCTTCCAGGATAAAAAGGGAAGGGGACCCTTTCTTTTCACATTCCATATTCTTCTCACCAGTATAACTGAAGCAGACAGCATAAATGTATCCAACTTAAGTAAGCAGAGTATGCTGGACACAGGATACCCCTCCCAACTGCCCAACTAGAGCCTCCAGCTTCTCCTTTAGGCTTTGCCTCAGCTGTCAAGAGTGGCTTCACTCAAGGGCTCAACCTTGTCAAGATGGGGCTATCAAGGTGTGATCATTTTGGTGTGATGTGGATCAACTGTGATGGGCAATATTTGCTTCTGAGCCCTGCCAGGACTGGCCAAACCTTTGTTATACCTGCACCAAAGACTTTTCCTTTCTCCCAATACTACTTTTCTCTCCCTTCCTTAGGTGTTGATCCTTAATAATTCCTTGTATGCCAAACTCTGTTTCAGCTTCTGCTTTTGGACAACCCAGCATGCAACAGAAAGCAAGTTGAAAGCAGAAAGTATTTCTTCAGCCAGCCACATATGTTAAGCACAGCTGTGACTTCTCCATGTTAAAGAGTTGTGGCCCAGGTGGGTGAGGAGGTACAGCACCTTGCAGAGCCATAAAATTGTGGATTCCAAAGATGCTGAAATCCAAAGATGTAGAAGCTAGGAAAGTCCTTTGAGGTCACAGAGTCCAGCTCTTACAAAGAGGCTGAAGTTGGAAATTAGAGAATTGTCAAGATAGTGGTGGTTCTGCTGACATAGTAACATGAGGACATGAAGGGACTAACTCCTCCTTTCATGGAGAGGGGCTGCAGGAGACCGCCGGAGGGGCTGGACTGGGGTCTCCTGCAGCATGTGGAGCAGTGGGGCATAGGGAAGCTGGACATCAGCCTGGGTTCCAGAGTGGAAGGCAGTGGTTTCGGAGGTAACTGCATCCCATCCATGACAGGACAAAGGGGTGCACTTTTTCATGGTGGACTTGAGAGAGGGCTGGCCTAGAACACTTAAAAAGGATTTGGCACAGGAAGGCTACCAGGAGAGGAGCTCAAAGCAGAACAAAAAGATTGTCTGTGGAGCTGGATTACTGAGTCAGAGCCAAACGGGAGATTTAAGAAGCTACTAGGAAGGTATAACCTGCGTAGGGGATTTCTAGGTGTTAGCCCAATCAGGGAGTACTCCAAGAGCTCACAGAGACCCATCCCAGAGAGAAAGTCAGTTTTAAGCATCAGTGTGGCCAGAGTGAGCAGATGCTGGCTTACTGCAGGCAAGGAAGGCCTCCCTTACCTACTTTTCTTTTCTTTCCAAACTGACAATCTCTGAGTGGGGAAGCCATAGGGGTAGGCCTGTAGTGGGGACCGGGAGGAATTGGTAGACAAAACAGAGAAGCAGACAATCAAACTCCTCTTCCAGATCAAAGTCTGCACCAGCCAGTAGCTAGGGGGAGCTAGGTGCTAGGAGATGCTTGTTTGGAGCTTTAAAAAGTCAGTATTACACTGTACCTCATCTATTATTTACCTAAGGATGACTGTTTTTATGCCTCAAAGTTACTAGAAGGCATTTATCCTTTAGGAGAAAGGCTGTGAAACCTGCCCAGGATCTTATTCAAGGAGAAACATGGGGCATAGATTATGCAAGAAAGGGAACTCACAACCGAATTTGCAGAGGCAGTAGTGACAAAGGAAAAGTCACTGTATAAATCCACAGAACTGTGCAGTGGCTAATTGTACAGATTGTGGCCCAAGATGACCTTGATTCACATCCTACGTTTATTAAGACTGACCTTGGGCATGTTGCTTAATTTCTCTGTCTCTCTTTCCTCATCTGTCAAAGGGAAATAAGAAGAGCACCTACGTCATAAGGTTATTATAAAAATTAAACTAGCTAATACACAACAAGCACCTAGAACAAAGCCAGACGCCATACCAAATGCTTTTAATATTGGTTATTATGGGTCCAGCTCTTTCAGTACCTGTTATGTAAGCACATATGAGGGTCCCAAGGATGACCATTCCTGAGTTAATGGTAAGCCAAAAATCAGGTTTTCAAGTGGATTTCTTCCCCTGTTGAACTAGGAAAGGTTGGTCTGTGCTCTGTAGTCCAGAAGATGCAAGCTTATTATCTATCGACAGCTCTGCAGATTTCCATTCTCTCTTGGAAAAAAATGTGATTATGAACAACTGGCCTTGTAGACAATAGCATAACTCCTTAGCAGGCACTGAAAAGTGCTGTTTTATTTTAAACGAGAAAACGTATAGTTTTCTCCAAAGTCTCTGCACCAGGGCTTAATGTTGAAGGAGGATTCCTGTGCATATCAGCAGGAGGCACTTTTCCTATGCAAATCTAGTAAAGTTGGTACATGCGATTCTGTATTCAGCATGTTGTGCTCCAAAGTGAATGTTTAGTATTATTTGAAAAAGATGTCTGCTCTGTTTGTTGATTCACATAGTTTGTGAATCTCATTGTCAGTTAATAAAAAATCTTTTTCTGTTCCTTGCCAAGGACCTCAATCTATACATTTACAATGGAAAAGGAGTGAAAACCCAGATTTTTTTTTATTCCTTAGAGAATGAGATGTCTGATGTTCAGAATCTGTCTAGTGGCTTCTAAGTAAGCAGAGTTTAAAACAAGAAATTTAAAGAGAATTTTGCATTTAATTTCTGTATCATTGAGTTATGTCACTTGTTAACTGTTATCTAAATATGTAGCATTTAAAATTAACACTCCATTTTATACCACATACAGTTGAGTTAAATAACGCCCACATACGAACAAGAAGATCAAGGCTGTATTCTTTAGTTTTGTGTTCTCAGTTTATTTGTTTCTGTTTTGTATTTATTTCTCTTCTTGTCACATAAATGATCTGAAGCATGATTTTTCCAGGAGTTTAAAAATCACTGAGGCTATATCAATATGATATCTTTTCTATATGAATATGATCAACTTATAAATACAGAATAGATATAATCTTGCCAATGTGGAACAGACAGACACACACTTAACAGAAGTTGTATAGTTTGGATTTTTTATGTATTTTTATCTCTGTGATAAATGTTGAGCTTTTAAAAAATGTAACTGAGGTTAATGACTTGTTCATTCTGCTCCCAGTAGCCTTTGAAGTGAAGATCCAGATTGAGTGAAGTTAGTTAGTTCTGTTCCCCCAAAACTGCTGTCACTTCATTGGAAACCTCTGAAGGAAATCTGGCCCACATAGGTTTATATCTTAAATGGGTTTGTCTTCTTTACTAACTTTCAGAGCAACCACTGATTTTGCTTAGATAGGTTTGTTTTGCCTAGATAGGTTTGCGTTTTTTTAGCCAACTTTCAATTGCCGTGACTGGACCACCATGCAAGGTTAGTTTTCTGGCAGTTTCCTTCATATTTTGCCATGTACTTATTGGGAGAAGCAACTTGTCCAAGTTCTTTTTGTGGCAGGATAATGTTTGCAGTAGAGTAGTGGCTGAGGATTCAATGCCTCTCTATTAGTTGTGTAAGACGCAATTGACTTCTACACACAAAGGAAAAACATGAGAATATGTGTTTTTTAAAATGTGAATTCAAGGAAACAGGTTTTCTAAAACCCCAAGTCTTATACATATTAAGTGTTAAACTCCACAAGCAAAGCTCTTACCTATCATGCATATTCTAAGTAGGAGATAGAGTCCAAACAATTTGCTGATTCCAGAAGTAACAACCATTGATCTTATACAATTTAACATTGTGTATTATACCTGAACCTAGCAGTAGACCTATCTGGCATAAAATATAATACATTTAGCTTATTTTTGTCACAGCCAGAAATAGAGCTAATTGGTGGGCAAGCTGCGGATGATTCTAATGCCTTGCTCCTGGGAGAGTGCAGTCAGTTAGAAATGTTGCTGGTGGCTGGGCACAGTGGCTCACACCTGTAATCCTAGCGAAATTACAGTGTATCACATCTGTAATGCTAAAAATACAAAAATCAGCTGGGCATGGTGGCGGCACCTGTAATCCTGGCTACTCTGGAGGCTGAGGTGGGAGAATCGCTTGAATCAGGAGGCAGAGGTTGCAGTGAGCTGAGATTGTGCCACTGCACTCCAGCCTAGGCAACAGAAGGAGACTCCACCTCAAAAAAGAAAAAAAAAAAAAAAAGAAAGAAATGTTGCTAGCCCAATGGTGGAACTCTTATCCAGGAGGAGACTGGAAGGAATTTGCTCTGTAGTGCTGGGTGAGATTTAAGTCAATCCACTTAAACATATAAATTAGATGATATGTCCTCAAGAGGCCAGAGATACCAGAAGAGACATGTGGCCCTGGGGAGTAGAAATATGTTATTCTTTCATTATTGTCTGTTAAACTCTTCACAAAGACCAGGGAGACCAAACTAAAAGCAGTAGGGTAAAAGGAGATTTAGAGAATGAGGATTCTCTTTCCTTAAAGGATAACTAAAAACTTGCCAGTGTTATTTCTCCATTTCATCTTTTTCTTTCTCTCGTTTTCTTCATAATTTGCTGATTCTTTTGAATAGTTACAATGCAATGAGAACTTGAGGTAGTAGGCACCATGTAAATACTATGGTTGCCATGCAATTTGATGTAAGATATTTGTCTTAACTAGAGTCGCAGGTCGTTCCTGGAGATTTACTGGGCATTTTTTAGAGGATTCTCTAGCATTTTGGTTTAATTACTAGTAGACAAAACAGCAAAAATTCTGAGTGATGGCATGCATATGTGTAGAAGTAATTATAAAAGTGAGAAAGATTTATTCCCTAACACTTTAGTTTAATTTTAGTTGTAGCAACTCTAAAGAGTTTTCTTCATTTGGGATTAGTTATTGGCAGCTCATCAACAAGCCACTGAAGACATTAAGAAGTGTCAGTGATCAAAATATGCCCTCCTGATTCCACTTGTGAATTAAGTGAAAACTATTCACTCTTGTTTTGGCAAATTTTCCACTGTTACCTGACATCTTCATACTGGCCCTGAATGTAGTAAAGATATTTATTCTATTAATTTAAGCTTTATAAATGGTTAAAAGCAAGTGACATCTATGCACATCAGTAGTGCCATCCTGGGTTAGATGAGACTGAGCTGGGAAGATGCCTGACAGTGGAGCCTGAAGCTGTGCTGGGAATAGCCTCACATGGGAGGAGTATGCATAATTGAAAATACAGTGGCCTTGATTTAGGCAGAGCTCTTGAGAAAAACTTTAAAGCTATTGGGGTTTTATGAATCAGAGCCTGAGTTAGGGTTGGAGAAATGGTCCAAGACACGCTGTTTAGCCTGGGCCTAACTTTCTTCCATTTCAACAACTTCACTCTTATCCCTTTCCCAGACCACACGGACTATAGTGAATGATGAATTAATATTTTATAATATATTTTATATTAAATAGTTTAAATGTAAATATTCAAAATTGACAGCAAATTTACAACCTTATATATTTAATATAATAGTAGCTGTGCAAAAAAATGGAAAGTAAGTTGGCCTCGGTTATATTATACATAATTTATAGTTTACTTAAAGCTAATTAGTACTTGAAAAATGCTAATTAGGAGTCCACACTCCAGAGGCAGCTATTTAAATATTGCTATCTAAACCTGCACCAGGGATTTGTTGTTTAGCCAAATGGATTTTATAAATAATTCTTCACTAGAGAAATGAATGGTGCTCAAGATGTGATATGGTTGGCTAAAAAGATTGTATAGACTATTCATCCTTTGATGGAAGAAAAGGACCCAGCAGTTAGAGAGCAAGTGCAGCAGCATTGCATGTTTGGAGTGATACCTTATCTACAGAACTCCTTTCAGTTATTTGTCACTCCTGTAACGGAGGACTAACAGGTTTATTGATGCTGACTCCAAAATATTGTTATATTTGCTTTGCATTTTCTGACAAGATGTTTTTAGAGTCATCTGAGTCAGCTCAGGCTACTGTACAAAATACCACAGACCGAGTGGTTTAAACAATAGACATTTATTTCTCATAGTTCCAGAGGCTGAGAAATCCAAGATCAGGGTCCAGCATGGTTGGGTTCTGGGGAAGGCTCTCTTCCTGGTTTACAGACAAACCTACCTCCTTCATGTGTCCTCACATGACAGAGAGAGGAGAGAGAGAGAGAGAGAGAGAGAGAGAGAGAGAGAGAGAGAGAACAAGAGCGAGCTCTGGTATCTCCTTCTCTTTTTATAAGGTCACTAATCCTATCATGGGGACCCCTTATTATCTCATCTAAACCTAACTACTTCCCAAAGGCCCCATCTCCAAATACCAACATGTCGAAGGTTAGGGCTTCAATATGAATTTTGTGGGGACACAAACATTCAGGGGTACACTGAGAGAAGACTTATTAAGCTTACAGGAACAGGTTGCATGGCTGTTTCTATACCTGCTTGTAAATAAACTGCTTATGTGTGTGTCACAATTTGGTCTGACTTGTTTTCACTTACATTACAATCTGGCAGGCAGGTGGTAGGGAGGAATGTACAGTCCTCACTTCTCTAACTGTAACTGTCAACCTTGGAAGGCCTTGCTCTAAATACAACAACTTTATTCTGTATCTTTCATTATCCCTTCCAACTGGAGGAGAGTTTCTTCTTAACTGCATTATATTTTTCCTTGAGCAAACTCAAGCCATGGAAACAATGTGAAAACATATTAATGAACTATGTAAAAGATTTCAAACAGGCTCTTGAGACGTTTCTTAATCCAAAAACTATTTTTTATTATGCTAAGTCCAGAACCACAGGGATGGTTCCAGATGACCATAACAGAGAATTGTGAGGCACTGAAAACTGTCTTAAGTGATGTGCAGAAGGAACAGGGACAGTCGATTGATTATTTAATTCTCAGTAATTCAATTTCTTCCCAAGACAAACTTTGGAAGTTGATTTAAGTTTTCGTGTCTCTATTCTATTAGTCACAAAAGCATTCTTTAGTGTTTTACGTATTGCAATAACTTTAGAAACAAATTATTTATTTGCAGCTTATTTTTATCTTTTTTTCTTATTCTTTTTTTTAACAAAAATGGTTTCCAGCTTCATCCAAGTTCCTGCAAAGGACATGAACTCATTCTTTTTTATGGCTGTATAGTATTCCATGGTGCATATGTGCCAGATTTTCTTTATCCATTCTATCATTGATGGGCATTTAGGTTGGTTCCAAGTCTTTGCAATTGCAAATAGTGCTGCAATAAACATATGTATATATGTGTCTTTTATAGTAGAATGATTTATAATTCTCTGGGTTTATACTCAGTAATGGGATTGCTGGGTCAAATGGTATTTCTGGTTCTAGATCCTTCAGAAATCCCTACACTATCTCC
Source organism: Cheracebus regulus (assembly GCA_963574635.1). NCBI lineage: Eukaryota > Metazoa > Chordata > Mammalia > Primates > Pitheciidae > Cheracebus > Cheracebus regulus. The sequence goes on from CAUYQU010048354.1 coordinate 19,035, forward strand.
CACAATGGTTGAACTAACTTACATTCCCACCAACAATGTAAAGGCATTCCTATTTCTCCATATGCTCTCCAGCATCTGTTGTTTTCATATGTTTATTGACTGTACAAATGTCTACTTTTGAGAAGTGTCTGTTCATATCCTTTGCCCACTTGTTGATGGAGTCGTTTGCTTTTTTCTTGTAAATTTGTTTAATTTTCTTGTAGATTCTGGATATTAGCTCTTTGTCAGATGGATAAATTGCAAAAATTTTTTCCCATTCTGTAGGTTGCCTGTTCACTCTGATGATAGTTTCCTTTGCTATGCAGAAGCTCTTTAGTTTAATTAGATCCCATTTGTCAATTTAAGCTTTTCTTGCCATTGCTTTTGGTGTTTTAGTCATGAAGCCTTTGCCCATGCCTATGTCCCGAATGGTATTGCCTAGGTTTTTCTTCAAGGGTTTTTATGGTTTTAGATCTTACGTTTAAGTCTCTAATTCATCTTGAGTTAATTTTTGTATAAGTATAAGGAAGGGGGTCTAGTTTCAGTTTTCTGCTTATGGCTATTTAGGTTTCCCAACACCATTTATTAAATAGGGAATCCTTTCTCCATTGCTTGTTTTTGTCAGGTTTGTCACGGATCAGATGGTGGTAAATGTGGGGTGTAATTTCTGATGCCTCTGCTCTGTTCCTTTGGTCTATGTATCTGTTTTAGTACAAGTACCATGCTGTTTTGGATACTGTAGCCTTATAGTATAGTTTGAAGTCAGGTATCATGATGCCTTCAGCTTTGTTTTTTTTTTTTTTTTTTTTTTTTTTTTTTGGTTTTTTGCTTTTTCCCTTAGGATTGCCTTGACTATATGTACTCTTTTTTGATTTCATATGAAATTTAAAATAGTTTTTTTTTTTCTAATTCTGTGAGAAAAGTCAATGGTGGCTTGATGGGAATAGCATTGAATCTATAAATTACTTTGGACAGTATGGCCATTTTCACACCATAGTGATTCTTCCTATCCATGAGCATGGAGTGTTTTTCTATTTGCTTGTGTCTTCTCTTATTTTCTTGACCAGTGGTTTGTGGTTCTCCTTGAATAGATCCTTCACATCCCTTGAAAGTTGTATTCCTAGGGATTTCATTCTCTTTGTAGCAATTGTGAATGGGAGTTAACTCATGATTTGGTTCTCTGTTTGACTATTATTTGTGTATAGGAATGCTTCCGCTTTTTGCACATGATTTTGTATCCTGAGACTTTGCTAAAGTTGCTTATCAGCTTAAGGAGTTTTTGGGCTGAGATATTGGGGTTTTCTAAATATACAATCATGTCTTCTGTAAACAGAGACAATTTGACTTCCCCTCTTCCTATTTGAATATGCTTTATTTGTTTCTTTTGCCTGATTGCCCCGGCCTGAACTTCCAACACTATGTTGAATAGGAGTGATGAGAAAGGGCATCCTTGTCTTGTGCCATTTCTCCAAGGGAATGCTTCCAGCTTTTGCCCATTCAGTATAATATTGGCTATGGGTTTGTCATAAATAGCTCTTATTATTTTGAGATATGTTCCATCCCCACCTGGTTTATTGAGTGTTTTTAGCATTAAGACGTGTTGAATTTTGTTGCAGGCCTTTTTTGCATCTATTGAGATAATCATGTGGTTTTTCTCTTTGGTTCTGTTTATGTGATGGATTATGCATATTGATTTGTGTATGTTGAACCAGCTTTGCATCCCAGGGATGAAGCTGACTTGATTGTGGTGAATAAGCTTTTTGATGTGCTGCTGGATTTGGTTTGCCAGTATCTTATTGAGAATTTTTGCATCACTGTTCATCAGGGATATTGGCCTGAAATTTTCTTTTTTTATTGTGTCTCTGCCAGATTTTGGTATCAGAATGAGGCTGGCCTCATAAAATGAGTTAGGGAGGAGTCCCTCTTTTTCTATTGTTTGGAATAGTTTAAGAAGGAATGGTACCAGCTCTTTGTGCCTCTGGTAGAACTTGGCTGTGAATCCATCTGGTCCTGACTTTTTTGGCTGGTAGTCTTTTAATGACTGCCTCAATTTCAGAACTTGTTATTGGTATGTTCAGGGATTTGACTTTTTCCTGGTTTAGTCTTGGGATGGTATATGTGTCCAGGAATTTATCCATTCCTCTAGATTTTCTAGTTTATTTGTGTAGAGGTGTTTATAGTATTCTCTGATGGTAGTTTGCATTTCTGTAGGATCAATGGTAATATTCCCTTTATCAAAACCAGGGTTGTTGTCCTGAATTGGAAGTTTAATACTCAATACATTTTTATGCATAAATGAATGAATTTGACTTTGTGTTCCTAGTGTTTAGTATAATGCCTGGCACAGTTGGTACTTAATACATTTTGGATAAATTGTTAAGATATCAGAGAAAATCTGTGAAAATCCATTATTGCTACACAATAAATGTAAAAGAAAAGAAAACAGGAGTAGAGGCAGCACTTTACGCAAGTAGAAATAAATGTTTCCACTTCTGAAATGATTTTATTGATAAACACTATAGAAAAGATTGCGGGATAGTGATGCAGTGTAGATTATACGTAGAGAGAAAATTGGCGTCTATAATAGGCTTGGCTATTGGGAAAACAACCATGTTGGTATTTTGGGAAAAAACAACCATGCAGGTAATATCAGAAGAAATAAATACACGTAAGTTTCTGTGGGGATTAAGAAAAAGTGTCTTGACAAGAGACATATCTTGTGTGATAGTGGATGTCATTATCTGCTTTGTAAGAACGCTATACTTATTAGGGCAACATTTTTCCTTTTCAGCAGTTTTCATCTTATTTTCTAAGGGATTTTTGTGGTTTAATGCATAGCCCAGCTGGGGAATCCTTCTGGATCCTTATGGATCCCACAGGTCCATTCTAAATGTCACCAACTAGAATGGGTTGTCAGCATCATGCTTAGTTCTTAGGGATAGTTCTGCCACCTCTAATAACATGGTGACACTTCACCTTTATGCTAAAGAATACGATGTTTATTGCTGCAAGTCTTAAAAAGGACAATGCTTCTACTTTTCTTCTTTTCAAGCTGGTATTCTCAGTAGAATATCCATTAAGGGAATCAATTGTGATTCATTGTCACAGCTTGGATGCCCACTTTTTTTCTTTAGCCCTCTTATTCCCCATCTCTGACCATTCTACGTAGACATAAACCTATGTTCATATTTCCTAGAGAAACGAAGAGGCAACAGCGTTAAAATTTGCCAGTAAATCATGGGACCTTCTGTAGTACTGATTTTATTGAACATTGGAGTAGAATTATGCAGATTCCCCCTAGCTGCCTGAGTTCTGACACTTCCTCCTTCAGAGAATTAACTTGATTCAAGACTCTGGAAAGCAAGAAGATGACTAAAGATATTAACAAGATTGATTTATGCAAAGTAAACTGCAACAATGAATATATTGTGCATTATGCAAACCAGAGGCAATGTACTTCAGAACCAGTCATTTGAAGTCTTAATTATAATGGTTGTATATTGAAGTACATCACAATGACAATGCCCCATATTAAACATTTGACCCTAGAGCTATCAAATAAAAATTTTAGTTTCAAAAGAAACTTTTAAAAAGCAATTAAAAAATCACAACACCTAAATTGTTAAGAGCTTATGTGTATTTTTTGACTTAACAAATGTGACAAGATGACAAGCGATAGAAGACAGCTGAGCACATGTGACAGGTGCCTTTCTGCTCCACACCACACCTTATATGCCTAATGAGGATTTAACCTTTTCTGTTATAATGCAGCTCATATCCCACTGAGGAATGAAGCAGCCATTAATGCACAGCTGTTAACTTCTGTGTAATAGACAGATATGGAGCAAAACATCCTCTATTTCACTGTTGCCTTTTTGTGAAACAGCAGTGAAAGTTCCTACAATAATAATAATGGTAATAATTCACCATTATAATAATAATAATGGTAATAATTCACCAGTAATAATTCCTACAATAATAATAATGGTAATAAATACTTAGTGATTTACAATTTACACAATGTTTTAAGATTTAGAATAACAATAGCTACCATTTATTCTCTGATGTATGTATTTCGGGCATTATATGTACTTTGTTGGCTTAGTCCTTAGAACAACTCTGTGAGGCAGCCATTGTTTTCCCCACTTTCCAGATGAGAAAACTGAGCTTTGAGAAATTAGGTAACTGAATTAAGGTCATATAACTAGTACTAGGTCAGAGCTGAGATCTATGTGACTCAAAATCAATGGTTAAAGTGTTTTGTACTGCCTAGCTTGATGCTCACAACAAATATGTTCTAATGTTAAACAATTATAGCAGGTCTCTGCCCTGTTCTCAAAGTGTTACAAACTATTCTGATTTGAAAAATAATATATTTATCTAAAAGGAACAAATGGTGGGTCTAATTCTTGGGTGCAATATTATAAACACAGGGTTATGGCACATTTAAGCCACATTCTTCTATATCTGCTTAAAGAATAGTAAGGTAATATTTTTAAACCAAAAGTAACTTACTTTTTTGTATTATTTTTCAAACGCCTCAGAAAGCCATTTGAATGGGGAGAGATAGGTGTAAATTATGGAGTTCACTTATAGCCCAACTGTAGCCATAGAAAGCACTGATTATTACAAGCATATTTAAAACATATCTGCTTTAAAGGAGGACTAAGTAACATAAAATTATTCTTATAACCCAATTGTCGATATGATTACTGCTTGTTCTTTTGTTTCCCACAGCAATGTCATTTGAATAAGGGTAGTACTGGAATGAAAAATTAGGGAATTATTTTGTGTTTAATAATTGGTATCCAATTCCTCTTTGACCTTTACTACATATACAATTATTAATGGTAAATTTAACTTGTGGCTCTTTATGAATGAATGTTTCTTGTTATGTAATATTGTGCCATGGAGATTTATTTCCCTTTTTTTGTGACATAATACATACGCAGAAAAGTTTACATGATATAAATCCTCACGAGCTCATTGAGTTATCACTGGATATCAACTTTTCAAAGTGAATTCTGATGAGAAAAATAATACAATGGGTTTGTTTTTCTTTTCTGTTGATCTCCTTTTGTTGTTGTTGATCTCTTCATGTGCTAAAGACATCAGCCTACATATTTGTTCTTTACTCTCATCTTAGCAATGCATCTCTCAGAATCTAGTTGATGATCAGGATATCTCCTAATGTGTGAATTGCCTCTTATTGACTGTGTGCATGCTATTGAGATTGCTGTCTCTTCCTACCTTTCCAACGTCTGTCATCACCAGCGTCACTCTGTACATGTATACAGACACACTTATTTTATTGCATTTTGCTTTATTGAACTTCACAGATACTGAGTTTTTTATGAATTGAAGGTTTGTGGCAACCCTGCATCAAGCAAATCTATCAGTGCCATTTTTTCCAATAGCATGTGCTCACTTGATATCTCTGTCACATTTTGGTAATTTTCACAATATTTTAAAGTCTTTTATTATTATTACATCTGTTATAATATCTGTGATCAAGGTCTTTGATGTTACTATTTTAAAAGTCTTGGGATATTGTGAACCATGGCCGTTTAAGACAGCAAACTTAATACATGTGTGTGTTATAACTGCTCTGCTGACCAGCTGTTCCCTCAACTCTCTTTCTCTCAGGCCTCCTTATTCTCTGAGACACAATAATGTAGAGATTAGGCCAATGAATAATCCTACAATGGCCTCTAAGTATTCAACTGAAAGGAAGAGTCACTTGTCTCTCACTTTATATCAAAATCTAGAACTGTGTACGTTTAGTTTAGGAAGGCATGTTGAAAACCAAGATAAGTTGAACGTTAGATCTCTTGCACCAAACATTTAGCTGAGCTGTAAAAGGAAGGGAAAAGTTCTTGCATGAAATTAAAAGTGCTAATCCAGTGAACACATGAACGATGAGAAAGTGAGACAGCCTTATTACTGATACAGAGAAAGTTTTAGTGGTCTGACAGAAGATCAAACCAGCCACAACACTATTCTTTTGTTAAAAGCAAAGTCCTAACTCTCTTCAATTCTGTGAAACCTGAGATAGGTGAGGAAGCTGGAGAAAAACAACTGGAAGCTAAAAAAGTTGGTTCTTGAAGTTTAAGGAAAGAAACTGTCTCTATGACAAAACATAAAGTGCAAGATGAAGCAACAAGTGCTGATGCAGAAGTTGCAGCAAATCATCCAGAAGAGCTAGCTAAGAACACTGATGATGGTGGCTACATAAACAACAGATTTTCAATATAGACGATACAGTCTTTTTTGGAAGAAGATACCATCTAGGACTTTCATAGCTAGAGAGGAGAAGTCAATGCCGTGTTCAAAGCTTCAAAGGACAGGTTCTTTGATTAGGGGCTATAAGTTGAAGCTAATGCTCATTTACCATTCTGAAAATCCTAGGACCCTTATGAATCATGCTAAATCTATTCCACCTAGGCTCTGAGTGTAACAATAAAGACTGGATGACAGTGCATCTGTTGACAGCATGGTTACTAAATATTTCAAGCCCACTGGTGAGATCTACTGCTCAGAAAAAAAAGATTCTTTCAAAATATTACTGCTCATTGACTATGCACCTGGCCATCTAAGACCTCTGATGGAGATGTACAAGGAAATTAATATTGTTTTCATGCTTACTAAAACAACATCTATTCTGCAGCTCATGGATCAAGGGTAATTTTTTATTTTAAGTCTTATTATTTAAGAGATACATTTTATAAAGATATAGCTGCCATAGAGAGTGATTCCTCTGACGGATCTGGGCAAAGTAAGTTGAAAGCCTTTTGGAAAGGAGTTACCATTCTGGACATCATTACAAACATTCATGGTTCATAGGAGGAAGTCAAAATATGAACATTAACAGGAGATTGGAAAAAGTTGATTCCAACTCTCATGGATGACTTTGAGAGACAAGACTTCAGTGGACAAAGTAACCACAGATTTGGTGGAAATAGCAAAAGAACTAGAATTAGAAGTGGAACCTGAAAGTATGACTGAATTTCTGCAATCTCATAATCAAAATTTAATGGATTGAGAATTGCTTCTTATAAATGAGCAAAGACAGTAGTTTCTTGAGATGGAAACTACTCCTGGTGAAGATGCTGTGTACCTAGTTGAAATGACAATAGAAGATGTAGAATATTACATAAACTTAGTTCATAAAGCCACAGCAGGGTTTAAGAGGATTTACTCCAATTTTGAAATAAATCCTACTATGGTTAAAATGCTATCAAACAGATGTTACAAATAAATCTTTTGAGGAAGGGTAGTCAGGGCAACAAACTTTACTGTCTTTGTTTTAGAGATTGCCACAGCCACCCCAACCTTTGGCAACCACCACCCTGATTAGTCAGCAGCCATTAGCATTGAGGTAGGATCCTCCACCAGCCAAAAGGTTACAACTTAGCATTTCTAACAATCAAGTATTTTTGAATTAAGTTATGTACATTGTTTTTCAGGCATAATACTAATGTACTGTTAGTAGACTACAGTATAGTATAAACATAACTTTTATATGTACTGGGAAACAAAAAAAATCATGTGACTCACTTTACTACAGTGGCCTAGAACCGAACCTGCAATATATTCAAGAGTCCATAAAGAGAAGTTGTCAACCTAAGGCTATTGTTCCACTTCCTTAGGGTCTTGGGAGTGTTGGAGGGAAAAAAGGAAAAAGTAATACCCCTTTTTTTCATTTTGAATGATATGAGTCATATTTTCATAGATGAATCCTCCAGTTCATTCAACTTAGAGTTACAGCTTTGCTTGATTAACTCGCAAACAAATACAGTCAACCCTTCCTCTAAACAATATATACACACAAATTTTGCTGTATTAATTACACTTACTAATATGTTGTTCTGGTTTTCATTAGTCACTTATTTAACATTTAGTAAGGCTTTTTCTAGGTCCTGGGAATGCAGGAAGATGAATAGGAAATAGAATTATAAAAGGGTAATGAGCTCTAGAGTAGATTTAGGAAATACATTTGGAAGCACAGAGAAGAAAGTTCTTAGTATAGACCCACTGGAGCCATCAGTGAAGAATTCATGGTAAAGGAGGTGGAGAAAACACTGGAAGGAGGAGAATTTGTATACAGAGGATTTGGAGGTTCAAAGGGCACAATGGAATAGGAGGAGATAAAATTCAGAGGTGAAGAAATAGAGACATGAAAGGCCCTGGTGGGAATGATGGTAGGAAAAAAGACAATTCAAAGATCTTACACCTTGGATAAAAATGACACATGATGGAAAGAGAATTGTCCTCAAGGTTCCAAAATGAACTATAAGGAGCAGCTATTTTGGAGGTACTTAGACCTAAAAATAATTTTTGTATACTTTGGGAATACCATTAGGGTCAGTTCTGCTCACTGTCTATTAGAAGAGAGAAGCGTTAGAGGAAGAAAGTAGCAGAAAAGAATTTGGACTTAAAAAATGCATTCTAAAATATCTGGGTGATGATAATTACCTATAATGATATTCAGCTCTGTTATGATTTTCCAAATAAATTTTTCATTTAAAAATAGTTGTATTTATAGAAAATTGCAAAGATAGCATACAATTCTCTTATACTTCATATTGTTTCCTTTGTTATTAATATTTTACATTAGTATAGTACATTTGCCACAATTAATGAACCAATATGGATATATTATAATTAACTAAAGTAGATACGTTTTTGAAATTCCTTAGTTTTTCCCCTAATGTCCTTTACCTTTTCCAGAATCTGCTCCAGGATACCACATTACATTTCATCATCTTATCTCCTTAGACTACTACTAAAAGTATATGTATAAAGCAATAGGAACCAAGACATTACAGATGAAGTAATAGGAACAAAGGAAAATAGGCCTCTGGGGTGGGAATTTAAATCAATGGAGCTAGAAGTTGGATTGTGTTAACGTTTGCTGTTGCAATAAGTGTCAGAGTCTTAAAATTGCTCTACTGATCTCGTTTTTATCGCCTTCTTGACTTGAGGCTTCCCTAAGTACTCTTGGAGAGAATCTATGTCTTGAATCTCTTTCTAGTGTAATCCATTGTTATTATATGGTGCCCTGTTGGTGTTGTAATGAGATGCAGAGAGCGATAGCATTCTATAATGTCATGATTAACTCTTGGTCTTTCAGTGGGCCTGGGTCTCAGGTCTGTTACTGTTCCAAGTATTTCTCCAGTGGTATAGTTATACACAACACATACTCACTCCCTACTCCCTTCTCTTATTGCAGTATTGCCAATCTGTTTTCCTGAAGCCCTGATCCATATTGATAGTGTTTTTTTCCCCCTGGGGTGAATTCATTTTAGTAAATATTTATTTAACACCTACTGTGTTCTAGGTGCTGCTTTGGCACTGAGAAAGTAAATTAGTATTAAGGAAAAAATTGTGTTGAAGGAGGAATTGAGGAAAATATTTGGGAAAATTTTTTTTGATTAGGAGATAGAGTATGTGATCCAGTTTATAAGTGGAGAAATTAACCTTAGATAGTAGCTTGTACAGTTGATCATAGGCTATTGTAACATGCAGGAAAACAATATGTCAAGCCAGATGCAAAGTGGTTGGTTGATTTAGCTTTATGAAGGCCTAAAGTTTGGAAAGGTATCAGAAACTGAGCAGCCTCTCTCTGTGTGTTTTTCTCTCTCATAAACAGTTATGAGAGAGGGAAGCACAGAGACCTCTTCTTGTTTGTTTCATTCTCCAGTCTCTCTGAAGTTGACATTTGGCATCCAAACAGCCATATTGCTGTGATGGCTGCACTACATTTCCTTCAGGTCCTAAGTTTAAGAGCTTAGAGTTGTTGTACCTCAATTATAAATTTCTAGAGGATAGAACTATACAATTTTCCCATTTGAGGTCAGGTGTCTACCACTGTTTCAAATCCTATAGACAATAATTTGCTCCACTGCTCACTTTGCACAAATTGTGAAGATTGGCTTTCTGAGAAAAATATATGAGCAGTTTCTAAAAGGACACATGGAGTTGGAGGGAATTTCAATTTCTAGCAAATGCATTTGTATGTGTGTATGTACACAGGGTATGCAGGTAAAACATCCAATGTTGATCTACAATTTCATTTAACATCCTTAAAAATACAGCTATGCTCAAGTGAGTTTAGGATTTGATTTTGGAATTAAGAACTCAAGAATAGTGAAATTTTAGTTTAAAATATTGATGCATAGTTTAAGTTAGCATAGTTTTAACTATTGGTACATCTTCTTTTATTAATATTGGATACTTAAGAATATATTTGATTACATACTGCCATGTGAATTATACACTAGAGGAGGTGAGCTATAACCTTGAAAGTATATACCATAGCTATTCCTGTTTCAGTTAGAAAAAAAATAAAGAAAAAAGAATAAACAAAAGCTCTGAAAAAAATAGAATTATTTAAAGAGGCCAAATCTACATATCGTTGACATCCCTGAAAGGGAGGGAGAGCAAGCAAACAACTTAGAAAACATATTTCAGGATATCAACCATGAAAATTTCCCCAACCTCACTGCAGAGGCCAACATTCAAATCCAGGAAACACAAATAACCCCTGCAAAGTAAACAAGAAGACCATACTTAAGACACATAATCATAAGAGTTTCCAAGATCAAAATGAGAGAAAGAATGTGAAAGGCAGCTAGAAAGAAGGGGAAGGTCACCTACAAAGGGAACCCTATTAAGCTAATAATGGATGTTTCAGCAGAAACCTTACAAACTGGAAGAGACCAGGGGCCTATATTCAGCATTCTTAGAGAAAAATTCCAACCACGAATTTTATATCCAGCCAAACTAAGCTTCATAAGTGAAGGAGAAATAAGATCCTTTTCAGACAAGCTAATGCTAGGGGAATTTGTTACCACTAGACCTGCCTTACAAGAGGTCCTCAAGGAAGCTCTGAATATGGAAAGAAAAGACATTTACCAAGCACTACAAAAACACACTTAAGTATACAAACCAGTAAACACTATCCAATCACTACAAAACACACTTAAGTACATAAACACCATGAAGCAACCACACAAACAAATGTGCATGATAACCAGCTAATAATACAAATGACACAATCAGACCCACACATATAAATACCTAACCTTAAATGTAAATAGGCTAAATGCCCAACCTAAAAGGCACAGAGTGGCAAGCTGAATAAAAAAGCAAGATTTAATGGTATGCTGTGTTATAGAAATCCATCTCAATTGCAGTGAAACCCATAGGCTCAAAATAAAGAGATGGAGAAAAATCTACCAAGCAAGTGGAAAAAATAAAAGAGTAGGCGTTGCGATCATAATTCCAGACAAAACAGACTTTAAACCAACAAAAATCAAAAAAGATAAAGAAGGGCATGATATAATGGTAAAGGGTTAAATTCAACAAGAAGACCTAAGTATTCTAAATATATATGGACCCAATACAAGAGCATCCACATACATAAAGCAAATACTTAGAGACCCACAAAGAGACTTAGATTCCTATGCAATAATAGTGGAAGACCTCAACACCCCACTGACAGTATTAGATAGATTATTGAGGCAGAAAATTAACAAACATATTTAGAACCTAAACTCAATACTTGAGCAAATGGGCTTAATATTTGGAATCTATAAGGAACTTAAATACATTTAGAAGAAGAAAACAAAGAACCCCATTAAAAAGTGGGCAAAGGATATTAACTGACACGTTTCAAAAAAAGACATACATGCAGCCAATAAGCATATGAAAAAAGTTCAACATCACCTATCATTAAAAAAAATGCAAGTTAAAACTGCAGTGAGATACCATCTCATACCAGTCAGAATGGCTATTACTAAAAAGTCAAAAAATAACAGAGGCTGGCATGGTTGTGGGGAGAAGGGAATGCTCATACACTGTTGATGACTGTAAATTAAGTAAGCTATTGTGGAAAGCAGTGTGGCAATTCTTTAAAGAACATAAAGCAGAACTACCACTAAACCCAGCAATCCCATTATTAAGTATATAACCAAATGAATATAATCTTTCTACTATAAAGACACATAGGCACTTATGTTCATTACAGCACTATTCCCTAGAGCAAAGACATGGAATCAACTTAAATGCTCAACAATGGTAGCCTGGATAAAGAAAATGTTGGGTGCCAGCCCCAACCCTGTACATGGGTGCCCTTAGTCCCAGTGGTGACAAGGAAGTCAGAAAGGAAATAAAGACAAAGACACAAGAGTAAAGTTTCAAAGTATGGTTCCTGGGGACCAGCAGAAGCATGGGGACCGCATTGGCCCTGAGCTCTGGCCTCCACACACTTTTATTAGGTGCATTATCTCCTTAATCTTGGGGGCTGTGGTGAGGGGAGGTGAAGAAGGTAAACTAAAAGCTATTGCAGGATAAGATAGCTGGGAGGTGAGCGAGTGTCTACAGCATTCAATAGCGTATGTGGTTCTTCTAAGAAATGGCTAACTTAGGACATTAAGTTTTACCACCCATGGTTATCAAGGTGCATCTGCATAGAAGCACAGTGGGGTAAGGCACCACCAAATCTGACCACACAGAGTGCATCAAGGGGCTTTTATCTCCCGAGCATTTTGGACACAGAGCAATCAGAGTTACTCTGTATTCTGAGAATCTAAGCAGAGCCTGTGGCATTCTGGTTATTTCTGCCCTGCTAGGTCTTCCTGCCTTGCAAGCTCCCATCTGCAAAGACCCTCCCAAGTCTTGTGAGTAGAGGTCACTGACCTTCCCAGAGTTCTTACACAAGACTTCTTTATGAGACCCTCATGCAGACCCTATGGTGGGAGGGGATCGTGGGACCAAAGCAGTCTTTCCTGCCTTGTAACCACACCACAGTGTTCCATGGTTTTACAGCACTCTCAGACGGTCTTACCATAGGACTCCTGTTGCCACTTGGTCTATGCTTTTGCAAGCCACAGGAAGTCTTCTTTTTGCTACACTAATATTTGATATTGTTTAGTTTGGGGTATAAATGTCAGTGTACAATAAGCAAAGCAAGCTTATAATTATTTAACTAGAAATATCATAGATCTGACCCTGGCCATCTAGGCCCCCAGAAAATGTACATATGCACCATGGAATTCTATGCAGCCATAAAAAAGAATGTGATTATGTTTTTTGCTGCAACACGGAGCCATTACCCTAAGCAAGTTAACAGACAAACAGAAAAGCAAATACCACCTATTCTCACTTATAAGTGGGGGCTAAACCAGGAGAATACATGGAGACTAGAAGAACAACAGACACTGGGGCCTTACTGGTACAATGCTTATTACCCAGGTGATGAAATTTTATGTTTACCAAATTCTTGTGACATATTTACTTATATAACAAACATACACATGTACCCCTGAACCTAAAAGAAAGGTTAAAAAAATGTGACGCATATATAAATGACTGGATACTTTGCTAATAATTAAATCTAAATTGTGGCGAGCAATAAAAACATAGTATGGAAGTTATATGTTTTGTATGTTTGTCCACTCTAAATCTCATGTTGAAATGTGATTCTCAATGTTGAAGGTGAGGAGTGATTGGATCATGGGGATGGATCCCTCATGAACGGCTTAGCAGCATCCTTTCGGTGATAATTGAGTTCTCTCTTTGAGTTCATGTGAGATCTGGTTGTTTAAAAGTGTGTTGCACCTTCGCCCATTCTCTTTCCTGCTCTTGCCATGTGATGCACCTACTCCAGCTTTGTCTTCTTGAGGCCTCACCAGAAGCAAAGCAGATGTTGGTGCATGCTTGTACTGTGAGCTAATTAAGTCTCTTTTCTTTACAAATAACCCAGCCTCAAGTATTTCTTTATGGCAGTGCAAAAAGGCCTAATACAGGAAGTTCCTCAAAAAACTAAAATTAGAATTACCTTTCATCCAGCAATCTCATTTCTGGATATTTACACAAAAGATTTATTATCATTTTGTCAAAGAGATGTCTGCATTCCCATATTCACAGCATCACTATTCACAATAACCAAGCCATAAAATCAACCTAAGTGTTCACCAATGTATGAATGGATAAAGAAATGTGGCACAAATGCACAACGGAATGACATTTAACAAGTCTCTAGGAAGTTCCAAACTTTTCCACATCTTCCTGTTTTCTGAGCCTTCCAAGTCTCTAGGAAGTTCCAAACTTTCTCATATCTTCCTGTCTTCTTATGAGCTCTCCAAACTGTTTCAACCTCTGCCTGTTACCCAGTTCCAAAGTTGCTTCCACATTTTTGGGTATCTTCACAGCTGCACCTCCCTACCCAGTACCAACTTACTGTATTAGTCCATTCTCACACTGCTAATCAAGACATATACAAGACTGGGTAATTTATAAAGAAAAAGAGGTTTAATAAACTCACAGTTCCACATGGCTGGGGTGGCCTCACGATCATGGCAGAAGGTGGAGGAGGAGCAAAATTATGTCTTACATAGTGTCAGGCAAAAAGAGCATGTAATACCAGCACTAAGTGAGACTGAGATGGGCAGATGACTTGGGGTCAGGAGTTAGAGACCAGTGGAAAAACATAGTGACACCCCATCTCTACTAAAAACACAAAAATTAGCTAAGGATTGTGGTGGATACCTGTAATCCCAGCTACTGGAAGGGCTGAGGTAAGAGAATTGCTTGGACCCAGGAGGCAGAGGTTGCAGTAAGCTGTGATTGTTCCACTGCTCTCCAGCCTGGGCAACAGAGCAAGACTGTCTCAAACAGAAAAGAAAAGAAAAAAAAAAGATGAAATTTGGGTGAGGACACAGCCAAACCATATCATTCTGCCCCGGACCCCTCTCAAATCTTATGTCCTCATACTTCAAAACCAATCATGCCTCTCAACAGTCTCCCAAAGTCTTAACTCATTTCAGCATTAACTAAAAAATCCACAGTCCAAAATCTCATCTGAGACAAGGCTAGTCCCTTCTGCCTGTGAACCTGTGAAATCAAAAGCAAGTTACTTCCTATATACAACTGGGGTACAGGCATCGTGTAAATACACCCATTCCAAATGGGAGAAATTGGCCAAGACAAAGGGGCTACAGGCCCCATGCAAGTCCAAAATCCAGTGGGGCAGTCAAATCTTAAAGCTCCAAAATGATCTCTTTTGACTCCATGTCTCACATCCAGGTCATGCTGCTGCAAGAGATGGGTTCCCATTGTCTTGGGCATCCCCACCCCTGTGGCTTTGCCTGGTACAGCCCCGCTCCTGGCTGTTTTCACAGGCTGCCGTTGAGTGCCTGTGGCTTTTCCAGATGCACAGTGCAAGCTGTCAGTGGATCTACCATGCTGGGGTCTGAAGGATGGTGGCCCTCTTCTCACAGTGCCCCAGTAGGGACTCTGTGTGGGGGCTCTCACCTCACATTTTTCTTTCTCACTGCCCTAGCAGAGGTTCTCCATGAGGGCTTTGCCTTTGCAGCACACCTCTGCCTGGACAGTCATTCAAGTGTTTTCATACATCCTCTGAAATCTAGGTGGAGGTTGCCAAACGTCAATTTTTGTCTTCTGTGCACCTGCAGGTCCAATACCATGTGTAAGTTGTCAAGGCTTGGGACTTGCATCTTCTGAAGCCATGGCCTGAGCTGTACATTGGTCCCTTTTAGCCACAGCTGGAATGCAGAGACTCAAGTCCCTAGAGTGCACAAAGCATTAAAGCTCTGGGCCCACAAAACCATTTTTTTTCCTAGGTCTCTAGGCCTGTGATGGAAGGGGCTGCTGGAAAGTTCTCTGACATACCCTGGAGACATTTTCCCCATTGTCTTGGTAATTAACATTTGCTTCCTCATTACTTATACAAATTTCTTCAGCAGGCTTGACTTTCTTCTTGGAAAATGAGTTTTTATTTTTTGCATTGTCAGGCTGGAGTTTCCAAACTTTCATGATCTCCTTCCCTTTTAAACATAAGTTTCAATTCAAAATTACATCTTTGTGATTGAATAAAGCTAAATGCTTCTAAGAGCACCCAAGTCATCTCTTGAATGCTTTGCTGCTTAGTGATTTTTTTTTTTTTTAACCAGATATCCTAGATCACCTCTCTCAAGTTCAAAGTTCCACAGATCTGTAGGGAAGTGGCAAAATGCCTCTTGTCTCTTTGCTAAGGCATAGCAGGAATCATTTTGCTCCAGTTCCCAATAAGTTTCTCATCTCCATCTAAGACCACCTCAACCTGTACTTCCTTGTCCCTATCACTATTAGCATTTTGGTCAAAACTATTCAACAAGAATCTCCAAACTTTGCCACATTTTCCTGTCTTCTTCTGAGCCCTCCAAACTGTTCCAACCTCTGCTTGTTACCCCGTTCCAAAGTTGGATCCACATTTTTTTTATATCTTAATAGCAGTACCCCACTTCTGGTATCAATTTGCTGTATCAGTTCAGTTTCATACTTCATTCATTTCTATGAAGAAGTGGTAGAGACTGGCTAACTTATAAATAAGAAAAGTTTAATGGACTTACAGTTCCACATAGCTGGGAAGGCCTCACAATCATGGCGGAAGGTGAAGGAGGAGCAAAGGCACATCCTACATGGCAGCAGGTAGGAGAGTGTGTACAAGGGAACTTCTCTTTATAAAACCATTGGATCTCATGAGGTTCATTCTGCATCATGAGAATGATACAGAAAAAAAATTGCCCCTGACCCATGATTCAAATACCTCCCACTGGGGCCCTCTCATGACATGTGGAGATTATGGGAGCTACAATGTAAGATGACATTTGGGTGGGGACACAGCCAAACCATGTCAGATGGTTAAAGAATATAAAATCTCAGTTAGACAGGCAGAATATTTTTTTTTTGAGTTCTATTACGCAGATTACACAGCATGGTAAATATAGTTAACAATAGCATATTGTACATTTCAAAATTGCTAAGAGTAAATCTCAAATGTTCTCACCACAAAAATCAGTATTCAAGGTAATATGTTAATTTGCTTGAGCTAATTATTCCATATTTTATTTATAAATCATAGCATCACTTTTTACTCCATAAATGTATACCATTATAAATAGTCAGTTTGTAATATAATTTTTAAAAAATAATTTTGTTAGAATGAAAGTTTCAATATTTAGGGCACATGAAAAAAGCCTCTTTTTATATTATGCCAAATAGACAAATGAATTAAAGATGTGGTTACAAACATGGACATTTGGTGTATTTGGGTAAGTTAAATGAACTACCTTTATTTTTAAAATAACTGTTAGTTAATAGAAATTCAGGAGATCCAGATTATCATCCTACATCTGGGAAAAAAAAAAAAACTAGACATAAAATTCTGAGACGGGCAGGAGAAAAGGAGTCTTTTTAAAAATGACTCTCCCGGGCCAAGGGCTCTGAATATATTATCTCCAGCTCCCTATCTTATGCTGTTTTAAATCGGTTAACTTTTCTGTGTCTGATTCCCTTACCTTCAAATTATGTTGCTGGATCTGGTGAGGGTTTCTTAATCGAGTTCAATGCATGGGATTCAGGGTGATCTGTATTCTCTAAAATTGCATTAAACATTTAGAGTACATGTTTGTGCAATTTTCTGTGGGAGATGATCCAGAGCTTCCACTCATTTCTCAAAGGGATTTATTTGGATTCTGAAAAATAAAGAACAAATTCACTTAGAACAAACGTGCACCCCTGGGATTATGCACAGAGTTTCCAGGGGATATGAAGGCATGGAAAGGTCTAAGAACATCTAGTTCTAAGATCTAAGAACATTTGGTTCCTCAACTTTCTTATGCATTGTATGCTAAAATGGATCTTTCTGAGAAAAGACAAGTAAGAAAGCCTCTTTGATGGAAGGCTGATTCTCCTCTCCTACCTGAATATAAAAGTTTACATTTTCTGCCAGCATCCATGAAACAGTGACAGACTAACTTCTATTTTTATTTGCTTACTTATATATGATCTGTCTCTTTCTCTATAAATTAAGTTCTATGAGGGCAGAGACTTTCTTTTCACTCTATATCTTAAGCATGTAAAACACTTCTTAGTACACAGCAGATATTTAAGAAATATTTTCTGACTTAGTAAATAAATCAATAAAAATATTTTCTTACACAGTTTCCTAGCATAACTTTTCAAAAATCCATAAGGCCATTTTCCTCATCATATTCTAAAACTAAACAAACTCCTATATTTCTAAGAGTTATGTGTGATTTTTCTGCCAATTCTCCATTGTTGGTGCACCCAGCAGTCATCATGTCCTAAAACCAAACAGAGTCATTTCCCCTAAGTTTATGTTGCCTAGGTCATTTTTCTTCCTAACTACAATATTACTTAAAGTCTTTTCTCAGCATATTCATGTTATGTATTATTTCTTCTACAGCACATTACATTTGTTCCTATTATAGTGTGTAATATATTATATTACAGAGGGTAGTATTATGGAATGTATAAAGCCAAGTTGCTTCTTGGTCTAATGCTGGCCCTACCCCTTACTAGCAGTATATCCTTGAGGAATTTACTTAAGCCTTCTAAATTTTTATTGCTTCATCTTTAAAATAGGAAACCAAATAATGTTTAATTCATAGGATTGAGTCTATAGTCCGAGATAACTTATGTCAAGTATTTAGCAGAGCACTGGGTCTATAATATGCATTCAATAAGTGTGAGCTGAGTTGTCTAAGTAATTTGGTTATGATTATTCATCCTTATGAGGCTAACAATGCCCTAGAATTAGAACTCTGTCAACTTTGCATATATGTTCTTTTGTTCCACACCAAAGGAAATTACAAAGCCAGTGAACAATAATAGGTTCAGAAAAGTAAACCTTTGGGATGTGTCACTAAACTTTCACCCAGCTTTTTATTTGCTGTAGATAATCTAAGAATCTTTCTCCAAGGTGAAAAAAGAGCAAAGGACATGGGCAAATCTTTTGAGAAATTCCAGGAAGTAAAAAAAAGAATTTTGGTTTTGATCTGCATGTCTGTGTTTATGGAAGTTAAAATTTTAATGCATTTTCTTGGTCAGAGTCGCCTCCTCAAATGATTGTTTCAGTTCTCTGCTTCATTAAAATTAAAGAATAACAATATGGTTGAAGTCTCATTTTACAAGACTGGAAACTGATGCAGTGTGGTGATGGGACAAAAATGCTGAAATGGAGATGCAAATTCTGGCTGAGTAGATTATAATAAATCTATAACCTAAGTTTAATTATAAAAACCTGAGGTGCATAATCACTATGTTGCTAGATAGTAACATAGCCACATAATTCTGGTGTTGTGCTTTATTTATTTTTAACTGCAAAGACTATCTGAGAAAAGTTTCTTGCCAAACAGAAATATTGAAGATGGAGATGCTTCCTTTGTGAGGTAGTACAGAGGCTTCACAAAGACTCAGATTCATCTTTCCTGGATGTCAGCAGTCCCCAGTCATGTGCAACTGCAAACTTAAATGGAGCCACAGTTCATCATAAAGTTCACGTCGACAGCAGTGCAAGTAGTTGCTAAAAAATAGACAGAAATGCTGGTGGTTATAGATAGATTTCTAGAAATAGATGAATTCCAGAAAACAGAAACAGAAAAGCCTTGACATTCTCAGATGGTGTTATATTTACAAGTTGCTCTAGCAAGTAAAATTAAAGGCTGGTGACAAAGCATTCACCAGAAAATAAGCAACAGAAACAGCCCCTTGGGGCTGTGATTGACGATGAAACTTTGTTACATCAGGCAGAAAATGTTTCTTAACTAAAGCTAAAACAAAGGAGTGTGACACAGTAGTAATATAAACCGCAAACCTGTGGTCACAGGATCAGTAACAAATGTAAAATGGAGAAATACACTAGGCACATATTCCTATGAGAGCATGATTATCATCATCATTATTAGCAGCAACACTGTGTTCATGCTCGGGTGATCACACACAATGCACTCTGCTTTGTTTGGGCAGTATGGTTTACTCCTGCCCTGGCTACCCTGCTTGTTAGGGTTCCTTTTCACTCTTAAGTATGTCCTGGTTTGGACTATAATTAGGTGCTCACTCTGTGCATGGCGTATTAGTAGGCATTTGCAGCCTATCCCAAGAAATGCTGTGGCTGCTGGACTTTATGGTACATATTTTTCTGTTTTGTGGCCACTAAGTGCACTCTGGAAGAGAAGGGGGCAAGTGAAAGGAGTGGGGGCAGGTGGACAAGGTCATGCAGCACTGTAGCACCTATAAGGCTTAAGAGGTGGGTAAAATTTTTAATTAAATACTTAGCCTCATGGGTTGAGGTATATACCACTTCCATGCTGAAGATTCTGGGGAATTTAAAGCATATTATAGTCAGGACAAAAAGAAGTGGTGTTTAATCACACCATGTCAGAAAGTAATTATAACACAGTATTGTTCTAGATCCTTGAGAATTTGCCACACTATCTTTCACAATGGTTGAACTAATTTCCACTGCCACCAACAGTGTAAAAACATTCCTATTTCTCCATATCCTTTCCAGCATCTGTAGTTTCCTGGCTTTGTAATGATTGCCATTCTAACTGACGTGAGATGGTATCTCATTGTGGTTTTAATTTGCATTTCATTAACAATCAGTGATAATGACCTTTTTTTCATGTTTGTTGGCTGCATAAATGTCTTCTCTTGAGAAGTGTCTGTTCATATCCTTTGTCCACTTTTTGATGGGGTTGTTTTTTTCTTGTAAATTTGTTTAATTTTCTTGTAGATTCTGGATATTAGCTCTTTGTCAGATGGATAGATTGCAAAAAATTTCTCGCATTCTGTAGGTTGCCTGTTCACTCTGATGATAGTTTCTTTTGCTGTGCAGAAGTTATTTAGTTTAATTAGATCCCACTTGTCTATTTTGGCTTTTGTTGCCGTTGCTTTTGGTATTTTAGTCATTAAGCCTTTGCCCAAGCCTATGTCTTGAATGATATTGCCTAGGTTTTCTTCTGGGGTTTTTATGGTTTTAGGTCTTAAATTTAAGTCTTTAATCCATCTTGAGTTAATGTTTGTATAAGATGTAAGGAAGGGATCCAGTTTCAGCTTTCTGCTTATGGCTCGCCAGTTTTCCCAACAGCATTTATTAAATAGGGAATCCTTTCTCCATTGCTTGTTTTTGTCAGTTTTGTCAAAGATCAGAGGGTTGTAGATGTGTGGTGTTATTTCTGAGGCCTCTGTTCTGTTCCACTGGTTTATATATCTGTTTTGGTACTAGTACCATGCTGTTTTGGCTACTGTAGCCTTGTAGTATAGTTTGAAGTCAGGTAGCATGATGCCTCCAGCTTTGTTCTTTTTTGTTAGGATTGTCTTGGGTATGTGGGCTCTTTTTTTCATTCCATATGAAATTTAAAGTAGTGTTTTCCAATTCTGTGAAGAAAGTCAATGGTAGCTTGATGGGGATAGCACTGAATCTATAGATTACTTCGGGCAGTCTGGCCATTTCACAATATTGATTATTTTTATCCATGAGCATGGAATGTTTTTTCATTTGTCTGTGTCCCCTCTTATTTCCTTGAGCAGTGGTTTGTAGTTCTCCTTGAAGAGGTCCTTCACATCCCTTGAAAATTATATTCCTAGGTATTTTATTATCTTTGTAGTAATTGTGAATGGGGGTTCATTCATGATTTGACTAAATGTTTGTCTGTTATTGGTGTATAGGATTGCTTGTGACTTTTGCACATTAATTTTGTATCCTGAAACTTTGCTGAAATTGTTTATTAGCTTAAGAAGATTTTGGGCTGAGATGATGGAGTTTTCTGAATATACAATTATGTCATGTGCAGAGACAATTTGACTTCTTTTTTTCCTAATAGAATACTCTTTATTTCTTTATCTTGTCAGATTGCCCTGACCAGAACTTCCAATACTATGTTGAATAGAAGTGGTGAGAGAGGGCATCCATGTCTTGTGCCAGTTTTCAAAGAAAATGCTTCCAGTCTTTGCCCATTCAGTATGATATTGTTATTTTGAGATAATGTTCCATCAATACCTAGTTTATTGAGAGTTTTTAGCATGAAGGGGTGTTGAATTTTATCAAAGGCCTTTTATGTATCTATTAGGGTGATCACGTGGTTTTTATCATTGGTTCTGTTTATGTGATGGATTATGTTTATTGATTTGCATATGTTGAAACAGCCTTGCATCCTGGGACTGAAGCTGACTTGATAGTGGTGGATAAGCTTTTTGATGTGCTGCTGGATTCAGTTTGCCATTATTTTATTGAGGATATTCTCATTAATGTGCATCAGGAATAGTGCCTTGAAATTTTCTATTTTTTTGTTGTGTCTCTGCCAGGTTTTAGTATCAGGATGATGCTCGCCTCATAAAATTAGTTAGGTGAGATTCCCTTTTTTTCTTTGTTTGGAATAGTTTAAGAAGGAATGGTACCAGCTCCTCTTTGTACCTCTGGTAGAATTCAGCTGTGAATCCATCTGGTCCTGGACTTCTTTTGGTTGATATGCTATTAATTACAACCTCAATTTTAGAACGGGTTATTGGTATGTTCAGGGATTCAACTTTTTTCTGGTTTAGTCTTAGGAGGGTGTATGTGTCTAGGAATTTCTCCATTTTTTCTAGATTTTCTAGTTTATTTGCATAGAAGTATTTATAGTATTCTCTGATGCAGTTTGTATCTATGGGATCGGTGGTGATATTTCCTTTATCATTTTTTATTGTGTCTATTCGAGTCTTCTCTCTTCTTCTTCTTTATGGGTCTGGCTAGCTGTTTATCTATTTTGTTAATCTTTTCAAAAAACCAGCTCCTAGATTCATTGATTTTTTGAAAAGCTTTTTCTGCTCTGATCTTAGTTATTTCTTGTCTTCTGCTAGCTTTTGAATTTGTTTGCTCTTGCTTCTCTAGTTCTTTTAATTGTGATGTTAAGGTGTTGATTTTAGATCTTTCCTGCTTTCTCTTGTGGGCATTTAGTGCTACGAATTTCTCTCTACACACTTCTTTAAATGTGTTCCAGAGATTCTGGTATGTTGTGTCTTTGGTTTCAAAGAGCATCTTTATTCCTGCCATAATCTCATTATTACCCGCTAGTCATTCAGGAGCAGGTTGTTCAGTCTCTATGTAGTTGTGTGGTTTTGAGTGAGTTTCTTAGTCCTGGGTTTTGATTTCCTTCTACTGTGGTCTGAGAGACTGTTTGTTATGATTTCCATTCTTTTGCATTTGCTGAGGAATGCTTAACTTCCAATTATGAGGTCTGCTCAGTCCAGAGCTGAGTTCAAGTCCTGAATATCCTTATTAATGTTCTGTCTTATTTATCCGTCTAATATTGACAGTGGAGTGTTAAAGTCTCCCACTATTATTTTATGGGAGTCTATGTCTTTTTGTAGGTCTGTAAGAATTTGCTTTATGAATATGGGTGTTCCTGTATTGGGTGCATATATATTTAGGATCATTAGGTCTTCTTGTTGCATTGATCCCTTTGCCATTAGGTAATGCCCTTTTCTGTCTCTTTTTATCTTTGTTGGTTTAAAGTCTATTTTATCAGAGACTTAGATTGCAGCCCCTGCTTTTTTTCCCCATTTTCTTGGTAAATATTTCTCCATCCCTTTATTTTGAGCCTATGTGTGTCTTTGCCCATGAGATGGGTCTCCTGAATACAACACACTGATGGATCTTACTCTTTATCCAGTTTGCCAGTCTGTGTGTTTTAATTGGGGCATTTAGCCCATTTACATTTAAGGTTAATTTTATTGTGTGTTTGATCCTGCCATTATAATGATAGCTGGTTATTTTGCCCATTAGTTGATGCAGCTTCTTCATAGTGATGATGGTCTTTACCATTTGATATG
Source organism: Cheracebus regulus (assembly GCA_963574635.1). NCBI lineage: Eukaryota > Metazoa > Chordata > Mammalia > Primates > Pitheciidae > Cheracebus > Cheracebus regulus. Next base: position 42,696 of record CAUYQU010048354.1, read on the forward strand.
TTTTTGCAGTGGCTGGTACTGGTTGTTCCTTTTCATGTTAGTGCTTCCTTCAAGAGCTCTTGTAAGGCAGGCCTGGTGGTGACAGAATCTCTGAGCATTTGCTTGTCTTTAAAGGATTTTATTTCTCCGTTGCTTAGGAAGCTTAGTTTGGCTGGATATGAAATTCTGGGTTGAAAATTCTTTTATTTAAGAATTTTGAATTTGGCCCCACTATCTTCTGGCTTGTAGGGTTTCTGCAGAGAGATCTACTGTTAGTCTTATGGGCTTCCCTTTGTGAGTAACCTGTCCTTTCTCTCTGGCTGCCCTTAACATTTTTTCCTACATTTCAAACTTGGTGAATCTGCCAATTATGTGTCTTGGGGTTGCTCTTCTCAAGGAGTATCTTTGTGGTGATCTCTGTATTTCCTGAATTTGAATGTTGGCCTGCCTTTCTAGGTTGGTGAATTTCTACTGGATAATATCCTGAAGAGTGTTTTTCAGCTTGGTTCCATTCTCCCTGTCACTTTCAGGTACACCAATCAAACATAAGTTTTGTCTTTTCACATAGTCCCATATTTCTTGGAGTCTTTATTCATTTATTTTCACTCTTTTTTCTCTAATCTTGTCTTCTTGCTTTGAGGATCAACTCTTGATTGAGTTGGTCTTCAATCTCTGGTATCCTTTCTTCTGCTTGATCAATTTGGCAATGTATATTTGTGTATGCTTCACGACGTTCTCATGCTGTTTTTCAGCTCCATTAGTTCATTTATGTTCTTCTCTAAACTGGTTGTTCTAGTTAGCAATTCCTCTAACCTTTTTTTTTTTTTTTTCAAGCTTCTTAGCTTCCTTGCATTGGGTTAGAACATGTTACTTTAGCTGGAAGAGTTTGTTATTACTCACCTTCTGAAGCCTACTTCTGTCAATTTGTCAAACTCATTCTACATCCAGTTTTGTTCCCTTGCTGGTGAGGATTTGTGATCCTTTGAAGGAGAAGAGGCATTCTGGTTCTTTGAAATTTTCAGCTGTTTTGTGCTCCTTTCTTCCCACGTTCATGGATTTATCTACCTTTGATCTTTGAAGCTGGTGACCTTTGGAGGGGGTCTTGGTGTGGGTGTCTTTTTTGTTGATGTTGATACTTTCTTTTGTTAGTTTTCCTTCTAACAGTCAGTTCCCTCTGTTCTGCTCAAGTTTGCTGGAGGTCGACTCCAGACCCTGTTTGCCTGGGTATCACTGGTGGAGGCTGCTATATAGCAAAGATTGCTGCCTGTTTCTTCCTCTGAAAGCTTTGTTCCAGAGGGGCACCTGCCAGATTCCAGAGAGAGCTCTCCTGTATGAGGTGTCTATCAGCCCCTACTGGGTTGTAACTCCCAGTCAGGAGACACAGGGTTCAGGGGCCCACTTGAGGAGGCAGTCTATCTCTTAGTAGGGCTTGAACACTGTGCTTGGAGATCCACTGCTCTCTTCAGAGCTGCCCAGCAGGGACGTTTAAGTCTGCTGAAACTGTGTCCACAACTGCCCCTTCACGTAGGTGCTTTGTCCCAGGGAGGTGGGGTTTTATCTATAAGTTCCTGACTGGGGCTGCTGCCTTTTTTTTTTTAATCAGAGATGTCCTGCCCAGTGAAGAGGGAATCTAGACAGGCCGTCTGGCTGCAGTGGCCTTTCTGAGCTGCAGTGGGCTTTGCCCAGTTCAAACATTCCAGTGGCTTTGTTTACACTGTGAGGGGAAAACCACCTACCCAAGCCTCAGCAACGGCAGATGCTCCTCCCCCTGCATCAAGCTGGAGCATCCCAGATTGAGCTCAGACTACTGTGCTGGCAGTAAGAATTTCAACCAGTGGATCTTTGCTTGCTGAGCTCTGTTTGGGTGGGACCCACTGAGCCAGACCACTTGGCTCCCTGACTTCAGCCCCCTTTCCATGGGAGTGAATAGTTCTGTCTTATTGGTGTTCCAGGTGCCACTGGTGTATGAAAAAAAAAAAAAACTCCTGTGGCTTGCTTGGTGTCTGCCCAAACAGCTGCCCAGTTTTGTGCTTAAACCCAGATCCCTGGTGGTATAGGTACTGGAGGGAATCTCCTGGTCTGAAGGTTGCAAAAGCCATGGGAAAAGCACAGGATTTGGGCTGGAGTGCATTGTACAGTCCCTAATGGCTTCCCTTGGCTAGGAGAGAGAATTCCTTAATCCTTTGAGCTTCCTGGATGAGGCAATGCCCTACCCTGCTTCGGCTCACCCTCCATGGGTTGCACCCACTATCCAATCACTCCTCCAATAGCAACTGCTGGTCTCTCCTACAAACACCTAGGGCAGGTAGACTCTCTGCTTCTTGAGTTCCTTCACTGATGTGGTGCAGTTTCCCCCTCCTTTTCTTGTTCAAGTGGTGTCAAGCACCACAGCTGAGAGAAGGGGATCTCTTCTCTTTAGCTGATGTTGGGAAATTCCATAGCCATCAACTGATTAAGTATATGCTCTATACTGCATTTGAGACACAGAATTATTTCCAAAGGGTGTATTTCGATGATCTTCAACACTGGGAGTAGTACCCACAGCTGATATTACAGGCTCTGGGAGTTCTTCTCTGCCTGGATCAGAGGCAGTTTTCTTATTTCCTTGCCTTGAGGTGCTGTGTCATACAGCAGCAGGGATGGACAGTCAGACACAGGGACTTGAGGCTATGACAGTGGCTGTGTTTGGAGGTTGACCCAGCACCTGGGACTCAAGATGAGATACCTACTCTATCAGATTAAAGACTGTGATTAGCAAACTGTTGTCACTTTTTGGTACTCTTTTATCTTTTCTGTTCCCAGGACTCCTCAGGACCTTACCATTTAGCATCTGTGTAGTAATTACCATTTAACATCTGTGTAGTTACCATTTAACATCTGTGTAGATTTATTTCTTAAAATTAATTATCATAGCTCTATGATGAAAGGAAGAGATATTATCTCTGATCTCCTTAAGTAATAAACAGATCTTACTATCTCCAAGTAGTAAAAAGAGGGAAAAAGAGTGTAGTTTCAAAGATATATAAATTCCACTTTAAAACAGATATTTTCTTGGTATCTGGATTTTTTTTAAATCACGCTTATTTTAGATTTTCTTTAAATATAGATGGTAAAAAACTGAAGTTTTACTGATCTTTATATCAAGAAAAAAATGAATAAAATAATTAAAACTTTCCCTTTGGTGATGATGAGAAGATATACATTGAGATTAGGGCCACAGAGCTAAAGCTAACACAGAAGATTAAAGAATTCCGTGACTAATTTATTTTGAACTTCACTTCTATTTGAATTAGCTTGGATATTTTTCAGCTTAAAATAATCAACCCTAGGTCATTTGTCTGTAAGAATCTGAAAAAAAAAAAAAAAACCACAGTGGTTCTAAAGATTTATTAATTCATCTGGCAAATATTTATTTACTACTTATTATGTGGCAATCACTTTTCTGAGTTCAAGGAGTTCTGAGGTGAACAAGACAGGCACCTTTCTGAACTTACATGGCAAAGGAGAGGCAGATGTAAACATGAAGAAAGGGGTAAATGATTAAGATGGTAAATTTTATGTTGTTCGTATTTAAAAAACACAATAAAAAACTAGCCTGGCTTACCATAAGATTCATACAGTTATTTACCTTAAAGTGAAAATGATATTTAATTTAAAAAGAAACAGGTAATTTCAGATTGGGACCAGGGCAATGGATGGTGATCTAGAGACTGCCATAACCTTCTGGAGTTCTAGACTAAAAATTTCAGGATGGTGAAATTTAAGGCCAAGGACAGAAAAGTGGTGAGAGAAATAGCAATCAGATTCAAATCAGGTATTAGCAATCATTTTTCTTTTGCTAGCTGCCTTACTTTAATGCTATATAACTCCTAGTTTTTCTCAATTAGGCTGATTCCTATTCTCTTTCCATTTATATTGAGATCCTCTGTAACTCAAGTACGCCTTCCCTGTGAATCTTTGACATAGTACAGAATCACTTTGCAATCTGAAACCACCTTTAACGCACTCTTCTTTGATGCTGTAAACCTTGTGAGAATATGTTTCTCTGCTTAGTCTTCTTAATTATGTTGGTTTTGCTCCTTTATGGGAGTTACTCAGATGCACAGAAAAGAATATGGCTCCAAGACAGTGGCAGTGCCAGGCAGCCAGAGAATTTTGGCTGTGGTGAGAGTGCTTTTAACAATTATTTAGTTCCTGTTAAATCCCAGTTTAAAACAGATATTTTTCTTGGTATCTGTTTTTTTTTTAATCAAACTTATTTTAGATTTTTTTTAAAGAGTATTCTACTATCTAAAATTCATGGTGTGTATGTAATTTCTCCCCCACCACCCTTTTTAATGTACCAACTCTTTTCCACAGGTAGTTTTGTCACATACTTTGGAATATTTACTCTAGTTCATCTACAGATGGAATTATTTTCTGTAAAAATGTTATGAGTCTTGAGTTGTGGAGGAGCTTCTCTGAGGCAGTAAGGTATTCACCTCTGCTAGTATACCACAATGCACGCTTTTTTTTTTTTTTTTTTTTTAATGCACGCTTTTTTAGTCTCCTCTGGCCTGTAACAATTTCTCATTATTTTCTTGTCTTTCATGACCCTGAAAATTTGTAAGAGTATTGGTCACTTATTTTATGGGATTTCCTAATTTTGGTTTGTCAGTTGTTTTACTCATAATTAGATTGAGGTTATAAGTTTCTAGGAAGAGTATTACAGAAGTGGAGTGCCATTTCTCATTCCATCATATCAGGAACACATGGTATCAAATGACTTATCACTGCTGCTGTTAACATTAATCACTTGGTTAATTAAGGTCTTGTTTGCCACTGTAAATTTACTATGTTTTCCTTTCCATCTTTCCTCTTTGGATACAAATCACTCCATCCACTCCACCCTAGAGGGAGGGGGTGGTATTAAGCTCCACCTCTTAGAGGGAGGAGTGTCTACATACATATATTTTTTAAAGCCTTCTGTAAAGAATACTTACCTCTTCTTTCCTATTTATTTATGTATTCAATTATTTATTTACATTAGTATAGACATGTATAATTATTTATACTTTGGCTTATAATTCAATATTGTGTTATTTATATTTTTGATCCAATGGTTCCAGATTTGGCCATTAGGAACTCTTTCAGGTTGGTCCTTATGTCCCTTTTGACATGCCTGTATCCTTTTGTTTTTCAAAGATTTCTTTGTTTTCTGGTACTACAAGATGCTCTAGGCTCATCTTGTATTTTCTCTTTTCCAGTTCTAGAAGCAGCCATTTCTGCATGGATCTCTGACTCTTTTCATTAGAGAATGGTATTCAGAAGGCAAGACTAGGTACTAGGTGTGCTTCTTGCTGTTGGGCCATATCTCTCAATGGACATCAGTAGGAAATATATGTATATATATAATTCATGTCTATACTGATTTTGTTTCTAAATTGGTGGTCTAATTAATGTAGGTGATGAAAAATTGAACCGAATACCAATGTATGGCTTGCAGTTTCAGTTTCTTGATAGTGAGTGTTTTTCCGTTCATCACTCAGTGCTCTCATCCTTCTTTCCATAATGTGTTCTTGGGCCAGTAAGCAGAGTTTTCATCTGTTTCATGGACTGGGTTCCTCTTTCTGGCTCCAATCTTTAGGCAGGGAGCTAAGATCCAAGGTCCCACTAAGCACAGGATGTGCAGCCTCAGCCACACTGCTCTCTCAGGAATTATTTTGACCCCATCAAAAATGCATTCTAGGTTGGACATGGTGACTCATGCCTGTAATCCCAGCACTTTGGGAGACTAAGGTGGGCAGATGGCTTGAGCCCAGCAGTTTAAGACCAGCTTGGGAAACAGGATCCAATCCCCTTAACTCATTACTTTCTCTGACTGTTCTCAGAACTATTTAGTTGTTCTCACTCTGATTTTAAGTTTATTTGTAGTTTCTGGCATGTAGGGACATCTTTTTCTTGGTTTGGAACTCTAGCATATATAAGAATAAATATTTGATGTTACATTCTATCTAGCATTTCTATGTGTCACTTGTGTATATGTGTGTATCTTTACACTCACATAATCTGCTGAATTGAATAGAAACTATCTATTTACAACTAAGGAAATAAACAGCAGAACATTTGCGTGACCCAAGGTGACACAGTGAGTTAATGCCAGAACTGTCTGCACTCCCGTTTCTGGTGTTTCTACTTTAGTTTCCTGATCCTGTGGTAGATCCAATAGTTTAAAAAAGTTGTAAGCCTTTTCCTATATGATTGTCCTTATCAAAAGCTAATTCAGTTCTTAAAAATTCCAGAGTTCTACCCCGTGATCACCTTTCTTGAAATGGTGCCATAGAACTGATAGGGGTGAGCAGAAGGTTATGATATACTCACAATGGATTCCCCTTTATTTTAGAATAATCTGAAGTATATTTAATTTGCAAGTCTTCTGGAACAGAACAGTGCTTGGCAAACATAAATACTGCCAAAGTTTCAAAATTCATATAGAACTCAAATATTAGCCATATGCAAATATGTTTATTTATTGGAATTTATATAGACAATATTTATATCTTAATCCTTCATTTTAGAAATACCTATCTAGATTTAGAGATGCAGGCTGAATTCTGGACTTCTCTTCCTAAGGAAGAGGCTGATATGGTGTGTGTCAAAGTGAAAGTAAACGTTTGCTTTATGGCTCAGAGACTGAAAGAAGACTGTTATTAAAATGCTCTCATTTTGTTGGACTTAATCTATTTTTCCTTATTGCATAGTGTTTGAAGCAGTCAGTTGCCCTATTTGTGGTTGTTGATTATATTTTAAAAGTAATAATATGGAGAAAATTTCTATATGACCAAATACTCTCAAAATTAAAGTACTTCATGGATAGGATAAATTGCACAAAATAAGTAATTAAACATTGTAAGTTTAATTATAGTTTTGCTGAGAAACTAGTAAACACAAAACAATCAAACAAGCAAACAAAATAGCTTCCTCCTGACCTCTTGGCAAACTTCTCTACTGATGTCAGATGGATATAAAACATAAAACGTGACTGAAACTTTATTACTCATTCTATTTTAAAGTAGAAGAAATGACCCCAAAATGCATTCTAGATTGGGTGCGGTGACTCATGACTGTAATCCCAGGACTTTGGGAGACTGAGGTGGGCAGATGGCTTGAGCTCGGGAGTTCAAGACTAGCTGGGAAATGTGATGAAACCCTGTCTCTACAAAAAATACAAAAAAAATTAGCTAGGTCTGGTGGCATGCACCTGTAGTTCCAGCTACACAGGAGGTTGAGGTGAGAGGATTGCTTGGGCCCAGAAGGTCAAGACTGCAGTGAGCCATGATTGCACCACTACACTCCAGCCTTGGTGACAGAGTGAGACCTTGTCTCAAAAAAGAAAGAAAAATAAAAAAATACATTCTAAATAATTCACCACTGAAATGTAAAAATCACTTAACTAGATTTTCTTCTTTAATTTTGACATCCACGTTAATGATGGCTAATATTGATTAAAACTCGAGGATCAATTATGCTTCAATAAATGATAAAAGCTACCTTTAAAGCCCAAATTCTGTAAATTTTTATAGAAAATATCAGAGATAATATTTAGTAACTTTTGTGGACTTCTCAAAAGCAAATGCATTAAAAGCACACTGGTATATTTTGTGAGGCATTACTAATCCTTTAAAAAATATTTATTAAAAGGTAGTCACTGAAACTATACTGCAGTTGACTTTTCCTAAGAACCAAAATGCAATATACAACCAAGAGATTTTCTGTTCCTAGTCATTAATTATGACTAGATATCAAAGTCTGTTTAATGTTACCTGGAGAGGAAAGGGTCCATTGAGTGTCGATATTTATACAGCTTAAAATTTTTTATTCGTCTACATCATCTAGCAAATGTTAATGGAAGTTGCAATTGGACATGATATGATTGTTCTCATTCTAGAAAACGCTTAAGTAATTATGGAAAATAGGGACCCCAAATTCAAAATTCAAAATACTGGCTGTCATTGCCTTTTTTTTTTTTTTTGGAAACATAATTTGTTACCCAGGCTGGATTGCAGTGGCACAGTCTTGGCTCACTTCAGCCTCAATATCCTGGGCTCAAATGATTCTTCTACCTCAGTCTTCCAAGTAGCTAAAACTACAGGTGCATGCCACCAAGCTTGGCTAATTTTGCATTTTTTTCTAGAGGTAGAGTTTTACTGTGTTGCCCAAGCTGCTCTCAAACTCTTAGGCTCAAGTGATTCTCCTGCCTCAGACTTCCAAGTGCTAGAATTACAGGCACGAGTCACCATGCCTAGCCAAGTATAGGCTTTTTAGCATTTTCTATGAAGAGAAAAAGTTGTAAATTAAATGAAGTATTAATTTATGCAAGTTGTCCCACAGATGCCTTTCTGGTAATCACTGAAGAATAATTTCAAAGTCCAAGAATTATGAGAGCACTTGATGAATTAATGCCTTCAGTTCTCTCTCTGAAGCATCAGGGAATGCCAGTGGTTCAGGTTATTCGCTTCCTTACCCTGAAATCAAGGTAATTTAGGACCAAGAGCCTAATGTTGAACAGAGTGAGCCTTCCTCCCTGTCTTCATACCTGCAGGAATTTATTAGCTCTCTATGTCCACATCTTTACTAGAAAGATTAAACCCTCATACTGTACAACCACCCTCTGTTCTAAAGGTCCACTCTTTCCCATTTTGATCCTCTCTCTCCTGCTTCCAGGAATTTTTATAGCAGTTTATTAGCAAATACCAGCCATATACACAGTGACTACAGTTGTGCAGATCACTTACCCCACTCCTTAAGTGGCTCCATGTGGGTACATGAAGTAATGTCCCATCAGTAGCATCTTGGCTCATGGACCAACATGTACATCTCAGCACGTGCACCTGCTTTAATGTTATACTGAAGATGCAAAATGTGTAATTCTTTAAAATAAAAGAGCAAAGTATTTTTATTGTTCTTTTTTACCTTTACCTTTCTCTTCTTTTGATTCTCACACATACATGTGTTTTCTTTAAGAGGTCACCCACTGACCCTTTGATTTATCTTGTAATTCCCGACTGTGCTTCAAGGCATAAAAAGCTTTTTCAAGAGGACAGTGGGAAGATTTTTCTCTTAGCAATTCATTACTATTTCTGAAGGAAAAAAACCATAATAGAGTGATGGTTATGTAGCATTATAGGTCTATCTGTCTCTTTTACTCATTTGTTTCTAGAATTTCTAGAAGCGGAATTTTCTACTGCTGGTAGAGAGAAAAAGATTATGTGTATAGTATAAAATAAGATGAAACAGTTATGCAATTGAGAAAAAGAACTACTTTTTATTTTCTTCTCACCCTCCCCACCCTTCACTAAGCATGTCCATACTTACCAACTCTGCTGAACACCCAGGAACATTTCCATAATGACCTCATTAGGCAGCAGTGCCAACACCTGATTATGCTCTTTTATCTTGTCAACTAACAGTCATTTAGTTCTGGGGTGGGGGGAAGCATTTGAAAAGATCTGACTTTTCCCTCTTAAAAATATACCTTAATTATTTTTAAAATGGTGACACATTAGCAATTACAATCACTCTCCATGAATGGGATCGTGCCTGGCTTCTCTTTAGGAACATTAGCTGCCTCCACACTTCACTTGGCTGCTCCCACTGAGGTGGTTCTCCCACTGTCACATAGTCAGGTGATTTATCTTTGGCTTATCTCTTTTCTAGGTGGTCTTGACAACTCAACAATGGTGACATGAGAAGGGGCTTGATACTTTGAGAAGATGATCACAGTCACACTCTTTGATACTGGCGAAACCCCACAGGGAAGAAAGTATATTTTACAGAAGACTTTTGTGAAGTAGGTGGTGGCTAAGAGTGAGATATTTGAAATAGTTTAATGCCCAGTTATCAGTATTTAGCGGGTGGTAGTAAGGATGCTAACCACCCTGTGGAGTGTGGGACAACTTTATAAAAGGAAGAATTGTCCATCAGAATGCCATAAGTGTCCCTAATGAAACACCCTGAGTTTAGTGTATTTTGAGAAAGGAAGAATGTTGTCTTAAATCCTCCCTGAGTTCCCCATCTGACAATTAATTGCTCCTCTCTTTCAAATGCAGCCCCTGTAGCTGCCAGTTCCCCAGTATGAGTCACTTAGCTTTTAGTTACTTTCTTACACCCCTGGACACAATCTCTTTTGGTGAATGTTGCTCTCTCTCCATGAAAACCAACATGAGGACCAACTCCACCATGTCTCTGTACTCCACATTCCACCACTCGTGTCTTTATCTGATTCTGTGAAGATTTTGGCATAACCAAAGGAAATAGCATTGTAAATAGAAAAATGGTGAAAGCTTTACAATAAATATAGCTTTCTCCATAGTTCAAGGGGAAAAAAAAGTTTATGACCTTGCTAACCTGTTCTTAAGTCTAAAATGCTCCATTAGAATACCCTCTTCTTTTAATCTACCCTCTTCTTTTAATTCCATGTGACTCCATTTTTCAGAAACTTTGTGCTATATTCAAATTTTTATCCTGCCCCAGGATCCGTCATTGTTCTCAGTAGCACATTTTCTGAAGTCTGGGTAAGTCTATCTAGAATATTATCTGTGTGTGTGTGTGTGTGTGTGTGTGTGTGTGTGTGTGTGTGTAACACTGTATTTGTGTAGCATAAATATGTCTGTGTGTAACACTTTATGTGTCACACACATTTGCATCCACACACATAGTGTTTCTCTAAACAGCAGACAGAATTGTTTCTCAAATTATAAATTTAATCATGTTGCTCAAACTCTCCAAAGACCACCTGTAGCATTTACTTTAAAAAGTGAAATCTTTATGGCCACATACCCTAATCATCCACTTCTCTGCCCTCGTCTGTTGCTACTCTGCTTTTCTAATCCTCTCTAGCCACTCTGGCCTTTTTGCTCTCTTGTTTCCATTTCAAGCCCTTTGCACTTGTCTCTGCCTGGGATTCCCTTCTTTCTGATTTACATATCTAGTTCCCTTGCTTCTTTCAGGTCTCAAAAAGTGCTTCTTTGACCACCCTATGTAACATAGCAGCAGCTCCTCTTCACATTTCCTTATCCTCTTACTGTGATAGAATATTCTTCATTGGTCTTATTTTAACTGATATTACAATAAATGTTGATTAGAATGTAAACTCTGCAAGAGCAGGCATTTTGACTTTCCTGTTTATGTCATATTCCTAAGGCCTAATAGTCTTGGGCACACATACTAGGGGTTTAATCAAGACTCACTGAATGGATGAGTAAGTGAATGCATTAATGCAGGAAAAGCTCTCCTCCTCTTCTTTTCTTAAAGTAAATCCTCTTTTTTCCATAAGATAGTTGGATTTGGTTTTTCTTATTTGAAGTTAATAATCCTGACTAATACAGAATTGATTTTTTTTTCTACAAAATTCTTATCTTCTGAAGAAGACTCCAATCCAAGTCCAGTATTTTCCAATAGACAGAATTTGTCAGTTTCTCTTGGCCCAACTCTTATTATCCTTGGGCACTAGTTAAAAGCCCTTCTCAGAAATGCAGTTGAATAATATTGGATTCATAATTCCATTTTAGCAGGCTTTCTCCTAATGTGGTTTTATTGAATTGAAATGAGATATTTCCCTAATCCTGCTCTCTGGTTTTCTGACACCTGAGAAAATGACACACACAACACCTTCAATCCCTATGAATATTGTTATCAGCTGTTCCTGACACCCTCACGTAAATACCTTATGAGGACCAAGCCACCAAATATGTCACCATAAATCATTTCACTCCTTCTGTCTTTCCTGCCCCTTTATTTCTGGGCATAGCCTCTGTATGACAGTAGAAAGAGAGGCTCTGAGGAAGAGTGAGGTGGAGTAGGGACTCTGGTGTCCCAGGAAACATCATTCACATGGCAGATGTTAACTTGCCCAGCTTTCTGATTGGTGGTGTTTGTGTGACCTAGTAATTAAACAGTAGAAGGATAGTGAAGTTGTCACTCCCAGTTATCTTGTGGGTATTGCATGAAACCTCCATGTAGTTAGTTTTATCTGTAGTACACTTAGAGGAAATTCCTCTCAAATTCTGCAGATCAACTGAATGCCGTTTTTAGGTTGTAGTCTCAGAAATGTATACAAAATTCTTTTTGGGTCTTTACAAATATTTCAGTGGATGTTTAGAAAGGTCATGTCAGAACTTTAAACCAAAAGCCTTAATAATTATTTCTATGCATTATATTTCTTCTTTTTTGATAAATAACATTTTATGTATTTATGGGGTACATATGAGTATTTTTTACATGCATAAAATGTGTAGTGATCAGTTAGGGTATTTGGGTATTTATCATTGTATCCAATATTTGCCAATAGACAGAGTTTGTCAATTACTCTTGGCTAAGCTTTCTTTACCCTTGGGCACTGGTTAAAAGCCCTTCTCAGAAATGCAGTTAGATAATATTGGATTTGTAGTTCCAGTTTTCTGATTGGCATTATTTGTGTGACCGGTGATTAAACAGTGGGGGTAGTGAAATGTTGGTAACATTTTAAGTCCTTTCTTCTAGCTATTTTAAAATATACCATATACTGTTGCTAACTATAGTCACCCCATCTACTCAGTGTACACTGCTCAGATGATGGATGCACCAAAATCTCAGAAATCACCATTGAAGAACTTATCCATGTAACCAATCACCACCTGTGCCCCAAAAACTATTGGAATAAAAAAATAAAATGAAATAAAATAAATGTGATATATATACCCAATGGAATATTATTTGGCCATAAAAATAAAATAATGTCATTTGCAGTAACATGGATGAAACTAGAGATGATTATGGTAAGTGAAATAACCCAGGTACACAAAGACATATATCACATGTTCTCATTCATATATGGGTGCTAAAAACTTGATCTCATGAAGATAGAGCATAGAATGACAGATGCGAGAGGCTGAGAAGGGTGGGAAGGGGAAATGAGGAGACTTTGGTGAATGAGTAGAAATTTATAGTCAGATAGAAGAAATAAAGCCTAATGATCATATGTGTATACCACATTTTCTTTATCCACTTGTTGATTAATGGGCATTTTGGCTGGTTTCATATTTTTGCAGTTGTGAGTTGTGCTGCTATAAATGTGTGTGCAAGTGTCTTTTTCATATAATCCAGTAGTGGGATTGCTGGATAAAATAGTAGATCTACTTTAAGGAATCCCTGTACTGTTTTCCATAGCAGTTGTACTAGTTTACATTCCCACCAGCAGTGTAAAAGTGTTCCCTTTTTACCACATCCACGCCCACATCGTTTTAAAAACAAAACATTTTAAAATTATAGTTGTCCTTGCAGGAGTATGGTGGTATTATATTGTGGTTTGATTTGCATTTTCCTAATAACTATTGATGTTGAGCATTTCATATGTTTGTTGGCCATCTGTTTATTTTGTGAATTGTCTATTCATGTCCTTTGCCCACTTTTTGATGGGATTGCTTTTGTCTTGCTGATTTGTTTGAGTTCCTTGTAGATTCTAGATATTAGTTCTTTGTTTGATGCATAGTTTATGAAATTTTTCTCCCATTCCGTGGGTTGTCTGTTTACTCTACTGATTATTTCTTTTGTGTGTGGAGGCTTTTTAGTTTCATTGAGTTCCATCTATTTATTTTTGTTTTTAATGCATTTACTTTTGAGCTCTTGCTCATAAAGTCTTTGCCAGAGCCAACGTCTAGAAGAGTTTTTCCAGTGTTATCTTCTAGAATTTTTATGGTTTCAGGTCTTAGGCTTAAGCCTTTGATCCATTGTAAGTTGATTTTTGTATGAGGTGAGAGATGAGGATCCTGTTTCATTCTTCTGCATGTGGATTACCAATTGTCTTGGCACCATTTATTGAATAGGGTGCCCTTTCCCCACTACATGTTTTCTGTTTGCTTTGTCGAAGATCAGTAGGCTGTAAGTATTTGGCTTTATTTATGGGTTCTCTATTTTATTCTATTGGTCTATCTGCCTATTTATACCAGTACCATGCTGTTTTGGTGACTATACTCTTGTAGTATAGTTTGAAGTTGGGTAAAGTGATGCCTCCAGATGTGTTCTTTTTGCTTAGTCTTACTTTGGCTATGTAGGCTCCTTTTTTGTTCTGTATGAATTTTAGGATTGTTTTTTTCTAGTTCTGTGAAGAATGATATTTCAATGGGAATTGCACTGGATTTGTAGATTGCTTTTGGCAATATGGTCATTTTCATAATATTGATTCTACACCTCCATCAGTATGGGATATGTTTCCCTTTGTGTCATCTATAATTTATTTCAGTAGTGTTTTATAGTTTTTCTTGAAGAGGTTTTCCACCTCCTTTTTTAGGTATATTCCTAAGTATTTTATTTTATTTTATTTTCTGCAGGTATTATAAAAGGGATTGAGTTCTTGATTTGATTCTCAGCTTGGTCATTGTTGGTGTATAGCAGTGCTACTAATTTGTGTACATTGATTTTGTATCCTGAAATTTTACCTAATTCATTTATCAGATCTCAGAGCTTTTTGAATGAGTCTTTACGGTTTTCTAGGTATACAAATCATGTCATCTGCAAAGAACAACAGTTTGATTTTCTCTTTACCATATTGGATAACCTTTATTCTTCTCCCTTGTCTGATTGCTCTGGCTAGGACTTCCAGTACTATGTTGCATAGAAGTGGTGAAAGTGGGCATCCTTGTCTTTTTCAATTCTTAGGGGGAATACTTTCAACATTTCCCCATTCAGTATAATGTTGGCTGTGGATCTGTCATAGATGGCTTCTATTACCTTAAGGTATCTTACTTCTATGCTGATTTTGCTAAGGGTTTTAATCATAAAGGAAAGCTAGATTTTGTCAAATGCTTTTTCTGCATCTATTGAGATGATTATATGATTTTTGTTTTTAATTCTGTTTATGCAGTGTATCATATTTATTGACTAGCATACACTAAACCATCCCTGCATCACTAATATAAAACTCACTCAATCATGGTGGATTATCTTTTTGAGATGCTGTTGGATTTGGTCAGCTAGTATTTTGTTGAGGATTTTTGCGTCTATGTTCATCAGGGATATTGGTCTGTAGTTTTCTTTTTTTTCTTATGTTGTTTCCTGGTTTTGGTATTAGAGTTGATACTGGATTCATAGAATAATTTAGGAGGATTCTCTCTCTATCTTTTGCAATAGTTTTCAGTAGGATTGGTACCAACTCTTTATTGAATGTCTGATAGAATTCAACTGTAAAGCCATCTGGTCCTGGACTTTATTTTGTTGGCAATTTCTAAATTACCATTTCAATCATGCTGGTTTTTATCAGTCTGTTCGGAGTTTCTGTTTCTTCCTGGTTTAATCTAGGAGGGTTGTATATTTTTAAAAATTTATCCATCTTCTCTAGGTTTTCTAGTTTGTGCACGTAAAGGTGTACATAGTAGCCTTGACTGACCTTTTGTATTTCTGTGGTATTGTTTGTAATTTCCCCCATTTAATTTCTAATTGAACTTATTTGAATCTTTTCTTTGTTAATCTCACTAATGGTCTATTTTGTTTATCTTTTCAGAGAATTAGCTTTTTGTTTTATCTTTTGTATTGTTTTATTTTGTTTGTTTGTTTCAATTTTCTTTAGTTCTGCACTGATCTTTGTTATTTTTTTTCTTCTGCTGGTTTGGTTTTTTTCTTGTTTCTCTAATTCCTTAATGTGTGGCCTTAGATTGTCTATTTGTGGCTTGTGCTCCTTCAGGCTTTTTGATGTAGGCATTTAATGCTATGAACTTTCCTCTTACCACCACCTTTGCTGTATTCCAGAGGTTTTAATAGGTTGTGTCACTATTATTGTTCAGTTTAAAGAATTTTTGAATTTCCACCTTGATTTCATTGTTGACTGAAAGATCATTCAGGAGCAGATTATTTAATTTCCATGGTTTTGATGCTTCCTTTGATTTCTAATTTTATTCCACTATGGTCTGAGAGAGTACTTGATATAATTTTGATTTTCTTAGATTTATTGAGAGTTGTTTTGTGGCCTATCATATGATCTATCTTCCACAGGCTTTTGAACAGAATGTATATTCTGCAGTTGTTGGGTAGAGTAGTTCTGTAAACCTATTAAGTTTCTTTGTTTTAGGGTATAGTTGAAGTCTATTGTGTCTTTGTTGACTTTCAGTCTTGATGACGTGTCGTGCTGTCAGAGGAGTATTGAAGTTCCCTACTCTTACTGTTTTGCTATTTATCTCATATCTTAGGTCTAGTAGTCATTGTTTTATAAATTTGGGAGCCCCAGTGTTAGGTACATAAATATTAAGATTGTAATATTTTCATGTTGGACTACTGCTTTTATCATCATATAATGTCCCTCTTTGTCTTTTTTTTGTTTTTAACTGTTATTGCTTTAAAGTCTGTTTTTCCGATGTAAGAATAGCTAACTCCTGCTTGCTTTTGTTGTCCATTTGCATGAAATACTTTTTCAACCCTTTTACCTTAAGTTTAAGTGAGTCCTCATGTGTTAATTGAGTCTTTGGAAGACAGCAGATACTTGGCTTGTGAATTCTTATCCATTCTGCCATTCTGTATCTTTTAAGTGGAATGTTTAGGCCATTTACATTCAACATTAGTATTGAGATGTGAGGTACTATTCTACTCATTGTGCTTATTGTTACCTTTTTTTTCATTGTGTTATTGTTTTATAGGTTTTGTGAGATTTACACTTTAAGGAGGTTCTATTTTGGTGTATTTTGAGGTATAGTTTCAAGATTATAACTTCTTTTAGGAGTTCTTGTAATTCTGGCCATGGTGAATCCTCTCAGCATTTGTTGTCTAAAAAACTTTTATCTTTTCTTCATTTATGAAGCTTAGTTTTGCTGGATACAAAATTCTTGGCTAATTATTTTGTTTAAGGAAGCTAAAGATAGAATTGCAGCCCCTTCTAGCTTGCAGGGTTTCTGCTGAGAAATCTGCTGTTAATCTGATAGGTTTTCCTTTATAGGCTACCTGATGCTTTTCCTTCACAGATCTTAAGATTCTTTCCTTTATCTTGACTTTACATAAACGGATTAATATGTGCATAAATGATGATCTTTTTGTGATGAATTTCCTGCTTGTTATTTGAGCTTCTTTGTACTTAGATGCCCAAATCTCTAGTAAGGTCAGGGAAGTTTTCCTTGATTATTCCCTCGAATAAGTTTTCCAGACTTTTAAATTTCTCTTCTTCCCCTGTAATACCAATTGTTCTTAGGTTTGGTCCTTTAACATAACCCCAACCTCTTGGAGGCTTTGTTCTTTCTTAAATTTTTGTTTTCTTTATCATTGTGGAATTGGGTTAATTTGATAGCCTTGCCTTTGAGCTGTGAAGTTATTTCTTCTACTTCTTTGATTCTATGGTTGAAGTGTACCAGTGTATTTTGCATTTCTCTGTGTTTTTCATTCCCAAAAGTTATGATTGTTTTTTATTTATAATATTTATTTCTCTGAGGATTTTTTGTCAATATCCTGTATTTAAAAAACAAATGTCTTTAAATTGGTTTTCACCTTCCTTGAGTAGTTTCATAATTGACCTTCTAAATTCTTTCTCTGGCAATTCGGAGATTTCTTCTTGGTTTGGATCCATTGCTGGTGAGCTAGTGTGTTCTTTTGGGGATGGTATATGTAAGATCTGACTGTGTGGTGGATCCCCATGAACCCCCATGAACTGCAAGTACACCTCTGGAGGGACTTCCAGAATTAGAAAACCTGAAATGGCTGTAAGATCATAGAAAGAGGAAGAAATGATCAACCCCTGCTGCACCTACTTAACTCTGGGACATTCTCTATTGTTTCTTATTCTGGCCTCAATTGACAAGGCCACTGGATTTTGTAACCAACCTTGGCCAGCCTCGTGATACCACACCCTATGACCCCCTCCCAGCTTAGCCAACCTCATGACTCTGCACCCTATGTCCCCCTCCCAGCTTGCAAAAAACCACCCTAAACTGTAACTTTCCACTGCCCACCCCCAAACCTATAAAACCAACTGCTATCCCACCGCCCTTCACTGACACCATTTTAGGCCTCAGCCCATCTGCACCCAGGTGAATAAACAGCCATGTTGCTCACACAAAGCCTGTTGGGGGAGTCTCTTCATTCATAGCACACATTTTAACAGTATAGAACCTTGTTTTGTCTTGCTACCAGAACTGTTTTTCTGGTTCCTTCTCATTTGGGTAGACTATATCAGAGGAAAAATCTGGAACTCAAGGACTGCTGTTCAAATGGTTTTGTCCCATGGGTGATCTCTGGATATGACACTCTCCCCCTTCCCCTCTAGATGAGACTTCATGAGAGCTGAACTACAGCGACTGTAATTGATCTTCTGAGTCTAGCCACCCATCAAAACTACTGGGCTACAGGCTGGTATTGTGGAATGTCTGCAAAGAGTTCTGTGATGTGATTCATCTTTAGGTCTCTCAGCCATGAATACCAGCAATGCTCTGGTGAGGTAGCAGGGGAGTGATGACTCTGTAAGGGTCCTTGGTTGTAGTTTTGTTAAGTGTACTGGTTTTCTCAAATACTAATTATGCTAATAGCGAAGTTGTCATGTGGACTGACTTGACCTCTGGTTATCCAGGATGTTACTGGCAGTGGAATTAACTGTTGTTTTCTTCTTCCTTGCAGCAGGATTATTCTGTTATGAGTTGTTGTAAAGGGTTGAGTTTGTTGGCGTCCAACCAGGAGTTGGTGCTTTCAAGAGAGCATCTGCTGCAGTAGCATGGGGGGATCAAGTTTGCCCTAAGGCCACCTGGATACGTATTTGGATTTCTCAGGTGATGGGCAGGGCCATAAAGATCCCAGGAGTTGGAAAGTGGGAGAAAGCCAGCAGTGACAGTCCTCACCTAGCTTCCATGCAGTAAGCAAGGCCAGTCTCACTCCAAATGTGCTCCCCCAACAGCCAACAGAGCTGAATTTATATCCAGGCCTTTGGTGCCCAGGGCTGAGACATTGTCCCAAGCTATAAGCCTCTCCACTGAGAAATCAAGCAGGGCTTTCAGGACTCACCCACCCCTTTCTGCCTGTGTTGGCTTTTGTGTTCATATCTACACTTCCTATTCACCGCCGCCCCCGCCACCTGCCCCCCGCAACTCCCAGATTTTGCCCAGGAAAATTCATGCTTGGTCAAAATATTTTGGTTTTCCTGTTATGTTCCTGCAGTGGTTCTCAGAGAAAAAGTTCATGATGTGAGTCTCCACATGCTATTCTGTCCGTCCAAGCAGGAGCTGCAAGTTAGTCCTGCCTCCTTTCTACCATTTTTTTTCCAAATGCCATATTTTCTTTATCTATTTATTCATTGTTGGACACTTAGGTTGATACCATATCTTTGCTATTGTGAATTGTGCTGCAATAAACATGTGAATGCAAGTATCCTGTTGTATTCCAGTTTTAGGTTTTTGAGAAAACTTGACACTGTTTTCCATAGTGGTAGTATTAATTTACAATCCCTCAACAGTGTATAAGAGTTTCCTTTCCTCCACATCTTTGCTAGCATCTTTTATTTTTTCTCTTTTTAATAGTAGCCATTCTAATTGGGCTAAGGTGATATCTCACTTGGTTTTAATTTACATTTCCCTAATGATTAAGATCTTGAGCATTTTTTCATATACCTATTGGCCATTTGTATGTCTTCTTTTGAGAATTGTCTATTCATGTTCTTTGCCATTTTTAAAATGAGATTAAATTTGTTTATTTATTGTTGACTTATTTGAGTTCCTTATATACTCTGGATATTAGTCCCTTGTCAGATGAATAGTTAACCAATATTTTCTTCATTCAATGGTTTGTCTTTTCACTCTGCTGATTGGTACCTTTGCAGTGCCCTCCTAGGTTTTAAGTTTAATATAGTCTCATTCATTTATGTTTGTTTTAGTTTTCTGTGCTTATGAGATCTTAGCCATAAAATCTTTGCCTAGATCAAGGTCCTGATATGTTTTTCTTATGTTTTATTCTAGAAGCTTTATAGTTTTGGGTCTTACTTTCAAGTGTTTTATCTATCTTGAAATGATTTTTGTTTATGGTGAGAAATGGGTCGTTTCATTTTTCTGCATGTAGATATCTAATGTTCTTAGCACCCTTTATTTAAGAAGGTAGCCTCTCCCTTATGTGAGTTTCTGACACCTTTGTTGAAAATCCGTTACCGTAAATATGTGAATTTATTTCTGGGTTCACTATTCTTTTCCATTGGTCTTTAGTCTATATTGTTATATCAATACTCTGCTGTTTTGATTACTATAGCCTTGCAATATACTTTGTGTATTAGAAAGGATTCTCTAGAGGGACAGAACTACTCGAATATATATTTTATATATCTTGAACATATATATATTCAATTATTTATATATATATATATATATATATATATATATATATATATTCAAATCGAATGTGACCCATATAATCCAGCAATTCCATTACTGGACATCCAAAGGAAAAAAGTCAGTATACCAAAGGGAAACCTGCATTCACATGTTTATTGCAGCGCTAGTCACAATTGCAAATAAAAATTCAAATATTTAATTATATATATATATATATGAATATATATGTATGTTTATTAAGTCCCACAATAGACTGTCTTCAGGCTGAGGAGCAAGAAGAGCCAGTCTGAGTTCCAAACTGAAGAACTTGGAGCCCAATGTTCGAGGGCAGGAATCATCCAGCATGGGAGAAAAATGCAGGCTGGGAGGCTAGGCCAGTCTCTCTTTTCCCATTTTTCTGCCTGCTTATATTCTAGCTATGCTGACGGCCGATTAGATTGTGCCCACCCAGCCTAAGGGTGGGTCTGCCTTTCCCAGCCCACTGATTCAAATGTTAATCTCCTTTGGCCACACCCTCACAGACACACCCAGGATCAATACTTTGTATCCTTCAATCCAATCAAGTTGACACTCAGTAGTAACCATCATACTTTGAAATAAGGTAATGTGACACCTATAGTGACCTACTTTGCCTTTCCTTACTTTTTTGATTTAAAGTCTATTTTATTTGTTTTAAGTATAGCTACTCCTGCTCACTTTTGATTTCCATTTGGTTAGAGTATCTTCTTCCATTTCTTTGCTTTCAGTCTGTATGTGCTTTTTACCAGTAAAGTGTGTTTCTTGTGGGCAGCATATAGTCGGATCATGTTTTTTTTTTTTTTAATTCATACAGCTAGTCTATATCTTGTAAGTAGATAATTTAATTCATTACATACAAGGTTATTATTGACCTGTGAGGTTTTGTTCAATCTTATAGTTAATTATTCTGGTTGTATATTTTTGTTTCTTTCTTTTTCTTTTACTGTTTTTTATTGTGGTTTGGTGGTTTTTGATAGTGGTACAATTTGAGTCCTTTTTTTTTTTTAAGTCATTTGTGTGTTGGCTTTACCAGTGAGTTTTATACCTTAGTGTTTTTTAATGATGATAAATGTCATCCTTTCACCTCCAGGTTTAGGTCTAGTTTAATGGTGATGTATTCCCTCAGCTTTTGCTTGTGTGAGGAAGACTATATTTTTCCTTCATTTATGAAGGTTAATTCTGCTGGCTATATTATCCTTGGCTGACAGTTATGTTTCTTTTAGCACTTTGATTATATCATATCTTTATCTCCTGGCCTGTAAGGTTTCTGCTGAGAAATCTACTGTTACTCTGATGGGAGTTCCTTTATAGGAAACCAGACACTATTCTCTTACTGTTTTTAGAATTCTCCCTTTGTCTTTGACTTTAGACAGTTTGACTATAATGTGCCTTTTGTATTGTATCTGTTTGGGGATCTCAGAGCCTCTTGTATCTGAATGTCTAAATCTCTTGCAAGACTTCTGTATTAGTCTGTTCTTATGCTGCTAATAAAGAAATAGCTAAAACTAGACAATTTATAAAGACAAGAGGTTTAAGTTACTCACAGTTCAGCATGGCTGGAAAGGCCTCAGGATACTTATAATCATGGTAGAAGTGGAAGCAAACACATTCTTCTTCACACGGCAGCAGCAAGGACAAGTGCCAAGCAAAAGGGGGAAAATCCCCTTGTAAAACCATTAGACCTTGTAAGAACTCACTATCACAAGAACAGCATGAGGGTAACCACTGCCATGAATAAATCACCTCCCACCCAGTCCATCCCAGAACATGTGGTGGATTATGCGAACTACAATTCAAGAGAAGATTTGGGTTGAGATAGAGCCAAACCATATTATTCCACCCCTGACCCCTCCCAAATCTCATGTCCTCACATTTCAAAACACAGTCATGCTCTTCCAACAGTCCCCTGAAGTCTTAACTAATTCCAGCATTAACTCAAGAGTCTACAGTCCAAAGTCTCATCTGAAGCAAGTCTCTTCTGCCCATGAGCCTGTAAAATCAAAAGCAAGTTAGTTACATCCTAGATAAAATGGGGCTACAGGCATTGGGTAAATACACCCATTCCAAATAGGAAAACTTGGCTAAAATAAAGCTACAAGCCCCATGAAAGTTCAAAATTCAATAGCGCAGTCATTAAACCTTAAAGTTCCAAAATGATCTCCTTTGATTCTATGTCTCACAAGTTCCTGCTAATGCTGGAGGTGGGCTTTCATGGCCTCAGGCAGCTCTGCCCCTGTGGCTTTGCAGGATATAGCCCCTCTCCTGGCTATTTTCATGGGCTGGCATGTGGCTTTTCCAGGTACACAGTATAAGCTGTTGGTGGATCTACCCTTCTAGAGTTTGGAGGATGGTGGCCCTCTTCTGGCTGCCTTTATGGGCTAGCAATGTGGCTTCTGGAGTCTGGAGGATGGTGGCCCCTCTCCTGACTGCCTTCATGGGCTGACATGTGGCTTTTCCGGGCACACAGTACAAGCTATTGGTTGATCTACCATTCTGGAGTCTGGAGCCCTCTTCTGGCGGCCTTCATGGGCTGGCATGTGACTTTTGGAGTCTGGATGATGGTGGTCTCTCTCCTGGCTGCCTTCATGGGTTGGCATGTGGCTTTTCCAGGCACACAGTACAAGCTGTTAGTGGATCTACTATTCTGGAGTCTGGAGGATGGTGGCCCTCTTCTCACAGCTTTACTATGCAGTGCCACAGTGGGGACTCTGTGTGGGGGCTCTGACCCCACATGTCCCTTTCACACTGCTTTAGCAGAGATTCTCCATGAGGCCTCTACTGCTGCAGCACACCTCTGCCTAGACATCCAGGTGTTTCCATACATCCTCTAAAATCTAGGTGGAGATTTCCAAACTTCTATTCTTGACTTCTGTGTACCCACAGGCCCAACACCACATGTAAGCTGTCAAGGCTTGGGGCTGGTACCCTCTGAAACAATGGCCAGAGCTGTACATTGGCCCCTTTTAGCCGTAGCTGGAGCCGAAGCAGCTGGGATGCAAGGCACCATGTCCCAAGGCTGCATAGAGAAGGAGGCCGCTGGGCCTGGCCCAGGAAACCATTTTTCCCTCCTAGGCCTACAGGCGTGTGATGGGAGGGGCTGTTGTGAAGTTCTGTGACATGCCCTGAACACATTTTCCCCATTATCTTGGTGATTAATATTTGACTCCTCGTTACTTATGCAGATTTCTACAACTAGCTTGAATTTCTCCCAAGAAAATGAGGGTTTTTTTTTTCTATCACATCATCAGGCTGCACATTTTTCAAGCACTTATACTTTATATACTCTTGAAAGCTTTGCTGCAAAGAAATTTCTTTCCCCTGACACCCTAAATTATCTCTCTCAAGTTGAAAGTTCCACAGATCTCTAGGGCAGGAGCAAAATGCCACAAGTCTCTTTGCATAGCAAGAGTGACCTTTCCTTCAGTTTCCAACAACCTCTTCATCTCCACCGGAGACCACCTCAGCCTGGACCTTATTGTCCATATTAGCATTTAAAAATTTTTTGGGAACAGAGTCTCACTCTCTTGCCCAGCTGGAGTGCAGTGGAACAATACTAGCTCACTGCAACTTCCACCTCTTGGATTAAAGTGATTCTTGTGCCTCAGCCTCCTGAGTAGTTGCAGCCTCACTGCAACTTCCACCTCTTGGGTTAAAGTGATTTTTTGTGCCTCAGCCGCCCGAGGATTACAGGCATGTGCCACCATGCCTGGCTAATTTTTGTATTTTTAGTAGAGTTGGATTTCACCATACTGGCAAGGCTGATCTTGAACTCTTGACTTCAGGTGATCCCCCTCTTTGACCTTCCAAATTGCTAGGATTACAGGTGTGAGCCATGATGCCCAACTCATATCAGTGTTTTAGTCAAAGCCATTCAACAAGTCTCTAGGAAGTTCCAAACTTTCCCACATCTTCTTACCTTCTTCTGAGCCCAAACATTTCCAGTTTTACACAGTTCCAAAGTTGCTTCCACATTTTCTGATATTTTTACAACAGCACCTCACTACCCCTACCAATTTACTTTATTAGTCCATTCTCATGCTGCTATAAATAGCTGCATGAGACTGAGTAATTTATAAAGGAAGGAGATAGCTGGGAGCACCTCAGGAAACTTACAATCATAGTGGAAAGGGAAGCAAACACATCTTTCTTCACATGGTGGCAGCAAAGAGAAGTGCTGAGCAAAAGGCAGAAAAGTCCCAGATAAGTTGGTAAGTTTTCATCTATTATTTCATTAAATAGGTTTTCTTTTCTTTTCTTTTTCTTTTTTTTAATTTTTATTGCACTTTAGGTTCTGGGATACATGTGCAGAACATGCAGGATTGTTGCATAGGTACATACATGGCATGTGGTTTGCTGCCTCCATCCC
>CAUYQU010048355.1:0-62237 GCA_963574635.1 Cheracebus regulus
CACTTTTTAGTAATTGCATAAGCATTTTACAGATTTAAATGAAATCCTGAGCAATAGAGCAAGATTTTCGTTCTCTCTCCCTCTTTCTCTTTCTTTCTTTTTTCTTTTATTCTACTTCTTTCCCTCTCAAAAAAAAAAAAAGAGAAAAAAAAAGAAATTACTGAAATCTGTTTGGAGTCCATCTAATTATAGGTATAGAATGACTAAATGGTAAACTTTACAAGCCACTGCAACTAGGGAGTATGTTTAATATCATTCCAGAAGTGTAAATACATCCACATCTCTGCCCAATTGTGTGATCTAATTCATGACCTATAGTGTTTGCAGTCTACTGTAAAGGGGAAAGAATCTGGGTCAGAACAGAGATATTTCTCTTTTTTTGTATTTTTGAATTTATATATCATAGTTGTACATATTTTGGGATGCATGTTATATTTTGATACATACATACAATTCATAATGATCAAATTAGGGTAATTGGAATATTCATCACCTCAAACATTTATCTTTTCTTTGGGTTTGGAACATTGTAATTCTAGAACAGAGATATTTCTTGGCCATATTCCACTAAGACTTTTTACTGCTTTTTTTAATGAAGAGGGAAAGGAAAAGGAGATACCTAATATATATACAAATTCACATGTAAATGTATATTAGCACATATACTTGTGCTTGAATTAATATACAATAACCATCTCCCTATATATTCCATATACTTTTATTTCATTTGTGTAAATTTCTCTAGAGCTAGTTCTTCTCTTTGATTTAAATCTATAATGTACTTATTATATTTAATTTGATTTATTTGTAAATATAGACACTATTAATCAGTGTAAATAATTTGAATTACAGGAATTTTGCTACACAATTTTTGGTGTGCAGTGTTTAAGTATAAATACTTCCAGAGATACAAAGTTCTGAACTTAGAAGCTATTGATTGGAGGGCAGGTGCAGTGCCTCACATCTGTAATCCCAGAATTTTGGGAGGCTGAGGGGGGCAGATCACCAGAGGTCAGGAGTTTGAGACTAGCCTGGCCAACATGGTGAAACCCCGTTTTTACTAAAAGTACAAAAATTAGCTGGGCATGGTGGTACATGCCTGTAATTCCAGCTACTGAGGAGGCTGAGGCAGGATAACTGCTTGAACTCAGGAAGTGGAGGTTACAGTGAGGCCAGATCACACCACTGCACTCCAGCCTGGGTGATAGAACGAAATTCTGTCTCAAAGGAAAAAAAAAAATCTAAAACAGTATATATGTTTTACACATCATAAAAGATGAGTAATAGTGGTAGAGAAAATAATCCCTGAAGCCCAGGTACACCTTTGGTAAACAGGATGCAAATCTGAATATCTGAACTATATATGAAGATAAATAGATAGGCTATCATTCCCTAAGAATTTCTAAAACTTTTGGCTATCATTTTTGTCCAAGGAAACATATGGTGCAGCCGATATATGGTCTGGGTTTATTTAGTGAGCTAAGAAATTGGGGGGGGGCAATTTGTAATTTCTATTTTTGGGACTTGTTATTTTAACTTAAGCACCTTCCTTGACATACTGATAAGAATTTTGCACAACATGGGCTGTTAATAGCTATCATGGAAATGAGGATTGGTAGTCAAATCAATGTGGGATTCTTTTGATACTATTTCCCTCTGTTAGAGACTCACCATGTTCACGAACATATTAAGGGTTTCAAGAAGTCTGAAAGTTAAGAAATGTTTTCATGCTTAGCCAAGGTTTCTTTCAAACGTTTCGGATGATGAAGCAGTTTTTTTCCCCCCTATGGTATAATTATATACTGAAGAGCTAGTGTTGTAAGGAAAATAAAACAAAACAAAAACTTGGGAAACAGATGTGATTTTGTTTGTTTGCTTGTTTTTGTTTTGTTTTTTTTTGAGATAGAGTCTCACTTTTTTGCCCAGGCTGGAGTACAGTAGCATGATCTTGGCTCACTGCAACCTCCGCCTCCTGGGTTCAAGCAATTCTTCCTGCCTCAGCCTCACAAGTAGCTGGGATTACAGGCGCCCATCACGATGGCCGTCTAATTTTTGTATTTTTAGTAGAGACAGGGTCTCACCATGTTGGCCATGCTGGTCTCGAACTCCTGACTTCAAGTGATCCGCTGGCCTCAGCCTCCCAAAGTGCTGAGATTACAGGCCTCAGCCTCTGTGCCTGGCCAGAAACAGCTGTTTTAAATCACAATTTATTATCCTGTTGTTTTTCAGAACTTTTTTTTCTTGTTTCTGACATTTCCAGTCAAGATAGCTGTATTTTTTCCTATCATTTCTAATAGATTTCTGGAGTTTGTTTTCTATCTGAATAACTTGGAGAGAGAAGTTGATTCTTCTCTCTATGTTTATTCTTCCTTAGTTGAAAACATTATAGTCATATTTTGTATTTTTATCAGCAATATTAAAAAGTGTGTTGACATAGAAATTTATTTCAATAAGTATATGATTAGTAGTGACTTAGTTGAGTACTGTATCCTACTTTTTATATTTATAATTTTAAAATTTATACAAATAATCTATAGTAATATGTTCATTATTAGAAAATAAAATAACTCAGAAATTTTTAGAATAAATATAAATTTCCCACTCACTAAAGATAATTTCTATTATCAGTTTGCATTCTTTGGGGCCATATAAAGTGCATTTAAAATATTTATTTTATGGCTTTTGAGTTTTATGGTGTATGTAGAAATATTTCCCTCTTCCCGTGTTTTTAAATAAAATAATCATATACTTTGTTCTTAAACAAAGTTATCAGAAAGTCTGGAAACACAAGTAAGTATGCATAATAAAGGGATTATTGATATTGTATCATAATGGATATGTTTCATGACATTGCATGATATGTTCAATGTGTTGTCCCTCTTTAGTGCCACATAGTTCAATCCTACAAAGTTTCAATGAATGTGTTTCATTGACATGATATTTCCATCAGTCCCTGAACATGCATCTATAATGTATAGATTTTGGTCTCTGATTTTACTGAATAAACCTACCTCTTTGGCATATCTCAGAAGATATTATCAAAGTCGTTCAGTTTGTCTATCATCTCTCTATCTCCAAACTTTATGTTGTTCTTTTGTAGAAAAAAAAATTAAGACTTTTTGTTTCTGTAATCCACCTATAATTCAATATTGTACATAGTATGAAGACAGAATCTGCATTTACTTTTTTTTCCCAAATGAATGGTCAGTTGTTTTTATACCTTTTATGGAGTATTCCACATAGGATCTATTCAGAGGTAGAAGATAAAGGTTTATGAATCATGTACAAAGAGAAGAATGTTAAAGGTGTGAGGGCAGATGAGATCTTGGGGAAGAGAGTAGATGTAGAGAAAGATCAAACATGTATCTTGGACCTTGGGACATATCTGTCTTTAGAGAAAGGGAGCAAGAAAAGGAATTATCCAAGAAGTAGACAGAAAATTCAGGGAAGTTTCAAGATGAGGTCAGGGCAGAAGTAACTAGTGAAGAAGACAGAATCTATTGTGAAATGGATAAAACAAAACATTTTATGCATCCTTATGCAGTTAATTGAATTCTGTGGTATTGTGTGGTATAATTGGATTTTAGATTATTTAAAATGTATTCCACTGCTTCTGTCCATGGACACAGATAATTTTGAGTTAACTGTAGACATGGTCTGTCTCTGGGTAATAAAGGCAAATTTTCTAAATAAAAGATTTAAAAATGTTATTTTAATAAATTTTTATTTTTATGATGCATTCAAAAAATGTTTTCAATGAAAACCAAGTGAATATACAATGATACAATATTAATAAAATGGCTTGCAATCTAAACAATCTATAAACATAAAAGATGTGATGTGTATATGTAACTCAGTTAAAGTATGGGCATAATTGGCCAGACCTCTTAGTATCATAATATTTGTCAGCACCACAATATGCTATATAAGACATTTTAACCTTATTAATTCTATGTCTCTGTAAGCTAGCATTTCTAGCACCTCTTTGTGTCTGACTTTTTCCTACTCCTCTCTTCAAAACAAGATTGCGAGAGGTAGTGAATGTATCCAGGTTTAGTTTGGATGTATTGTTTGATCAGCCTGTAGCCATGTCACAAAGGTGATTATCACTGTATAAATACATAGCAACACAGCACCACGCTAGCCTTTACCAGCTGCCCTGGAAAGCAGCCAGTATGCAAACAGTACTGTGTGTGCCTCTTTGCCTGGCTGCGCACTGGCTGAGGATGGATGCTCAGGACCCTGGAGCAGATGCTTGGTGGCAAGATGGGTGAAAAAACCTCCACGGAGGCATTCACTGAGAAGCCCATCCAGAAATGTTGACATGACACTGAGGGGCTGCCATCAGGTGATGAATGAGGGGTGCTATCAGTGAGCTGACATGGCACATGGCATGTGACAGGGGTGGCTCATTTTGATTCAAGGTATTGAGCAGCCTGTGAGGCTAGGAAAATCAGCAACAGTGACAGGCCCTGCCTTGGTATCTGCGGTCAGAAAGCTGGGTTTGACCAGCAAGACTGTTTGGAGCAGGTTGCAGTTTCTTTAAAAGCTACATCCATAAATGTGGAAAGCAGCATTGCCAGCATCATTAACATCATATCTGAAAGAAGCTGATGCACATCCATAAATCATACTAATGAATGCCACTTAATAGTGATGTGCTAGATGCCATGTTTCATAATATTCTTTCAGTCATTCTCTATCTGCTTATCCTGATTTATTTTCCTCATTGCCTCATTTTTGCCAGATATTTTATTATGTATGTTTATTTTGTTATAGGTTATTTCTTTCCAATACCATCCTAAATGGAGGTTAGAGCAGGATAAAGTCTTTGGACAATCTTGTTTCCTGGTGCATCCCCAGTGTCAAGAATGGTGCCTGAACATAGAAAGTCCTCAATATATATTTGTTGAAAAAAATGTAAAAATTCAGTCTGGTAAGTTTCTAGTGATCTCTCAGAATATTAGAGAGGTTCAAAGCAACAGTTTAGAATAAGAACTATTTTTCTTCAAAGAGATTCCTAAATAGCTGAGTTTTATAATATTCAAAATGTATAATGATGTATTGCAAATAGCTATGTTTCTGATGGATTTATTAGTTAGCATTACAAATTTAGCCAGTCAACTAAATGTTATTTGTGCACATTGCCAAATAACAGGTTTTGGCGAGATTTCCCTTTTCCCCTTTCCATTCCTCCCATCTTGCCCTGAAGAGAATGTTGTCACAACACAAAAACTTTCTTCCAACTCACTGTCAACATGTTGATTATGTGCTGCTTTTCATACATTAGGTTTGTTTGGATGGCAAAAGGACAGTGGAGAAATGTGAGTTTTTCTAGGTAGAGAAGACAAAGTATTTGTAATTATGCTGGGGACAGTGGTTGGGCTCTTGGCTTGGAGGTGTCCAAGCAGAGATGGGCTAAACTCTGTCAGGGAAAGTGAGACTAGGAGCTGCTTCTAAGCCAGCCTGGGCTTTAGTATCGTCTACGGCACACGAACAAACAGAAAAACACCACCCCCACCCTCACAACAGAATGAAACAAAATGAAACAAAAACAAATCACAAACCCCTGTGTTAGTCAGGGTCTTCAGAGAAACAAAACCCGTAGGATGCGTAGAGATATACACAAAAGAGACCTATTATGAGAAATTGGCTCACTCAATTATGGAGGCTGGGAAATCTCACAGTCTTTTGTCTGCAGGCTGGAGATCCAGGAAAGCCTGTGGTATCGTTCCAGTCCAAGCTCCAAAACCTAAAAGCAAGGGGAGACAGTGATGTAGGTTCTGGTCTGAGTCCGAAGACCCAAGAACCAGGGGCTCTGATGTAACAGGGCAGGAGAAGATGGATGAAGACATCTTAGCTGAATAAAAGAGCAAGATCTGTCCTTCCTCTGACATTTGCTTCTATTTGGGCCCTCCATGGGTTGGATGATACCCACTGCATTGGTGAGGGGGAGCTTCTTTACTCAGTCCACCAATGCAAATGTAATCTCTTCAAGAAACAACCCCACCGCCCCCGACACACCTAGAAATAACGTTCTACCAGGTAACAGGGTATCCTTTAGCCTAGTTAAGTTGACATAAAATTAACCATCACAGCCCCTATGGTAGAGGTTCTTCTAATTCATTATGTCTGTGGAAGAAGCACTGCACTCAATATTGAAAACAAAAACAAGGGACCAGTTGATTTTAATGAACATAAAATATTAGGAACCACATAAGCTGGGATTGAAATTTCAGGTAGGAAGTTAGACTGGATGAGGTTTTCTCAGATATTACCTGAGAGCACTTGTAACCATTTAGTCAAGGCTTTTTTCCCACTGAGAATTCTAATTCAGATGATAGAATTTGAATTCAATTATATTTTGTCAGCTTATACTTTTTAGACCTTTTAAACATGCTTTCAGATGATTTTTATTTTCAGGCACATTTGGAAAACATTCATCTAGAAGACCTTGAGGTCTCATCCAGCCCACATATTCTATAATTAATGCAAATGCTTCTCTGCCTTATCTGTGTGTTGACTAGCCTTTAAGTGTTTTATTTTTGTATTGGGAATCATATAAGTAAATTCATATATAGTGGTTTATAAATTGGGCAGTTTATGCCCAGCTTAACAACACATGCACAAGAAAAGAGGGCTCATTTGATGCAAACTTCACCATGAGCTGACATGCCCTATGGATCACTGATCTCAGTAACGTTTCTCATTTATTTGCAAGCACACTGTATAGTCTTGCAGTCTGTGGTGTTCAAAGGTTAAATTCAACAGCTAGAAAAATGATGACAGTAACAAAGTTTAAATAACAAAAAGCTTGATGCATGAAAACCCAAAACCAATCGTGAATTCCTATAAAACTACCAGTGCCAATTCCTCATTATATTTTTAACTACATCATGATTCTGCAACTTGAAATACCCTGTCAGTTGAAAACCAAATAGCCAGGACTTAGGGCAGTATTTCTCAATGACCATTCTGCTTTGAATTTTCATCTTGTTACTTTTTTACTATATATTTCAATGGAATTAAATAGAGAATTTTAATTAAGAAAAGTATTCAGAGCCCGATTTTCTTCTCAGATGCTGTCCTCTATGGTCTGGTAAGTACTTTAATGAGTTGTAACACTGCAAGATGTTTCTAGTTCCATTACATCCTGAACTCCATTAGCATATATTTCTGCCAGACTTTCAAAATGGATTCCATTTCCCAAAATTGATATATTTAAAAAAGGAGCTTAGTGAAAAAACTTATTCCGATTTTACTCTTCTAAAGTGCCTAATTTAAGGTATAAGCCATTCTCAACTCCAAGTAGGATTGAGCTAATTTTCTTCCTAGCTGTTTTACATAGGTGTTCATACTGAAGAAAGCCTTTGGGTAACTATTTAATCTTAATTTTAGGTCTCTAGACACTGCAGGCAATAATTACAGAAATATGGAATTGTGGAATTTGAAAGGATGTTCAATATAATTTGTTATAACACTCAAATTTCACATGTGAGCAATGAGATCTTGAAGGACTGAGTGACTTGCTCAAGGCCATTTAATTCACAGAAAGCCAGGGCTAGCACCTGGGAATTTGGAAGCCAGGTTCTCCTCAACCCTTATTGACTTTAAGTGCCCTTAGCCTAGCAAGACTTGCTGGCACTGGATAATTTATTTAAGCTATCCAAAAAGGTCATTTTTTGTGATTTTTGAAAATAAAACAATTCTGCTTGTATATTATGTGCAAATATATTTTTATGTACACATATAGTTATAATATCCATAACATATATTACATGTAGTAATAAAATGCCTCTGCAGATCCAGACTTAAAGATGATTTGCTGAACGAAATATGTGGCTTTCGTGGCCTCTCTTTTCCTTCTTTCCTCCTATCTTCCTCCCCAGTCTTTATGTCTCAGTTTAGGCATCCCTTCCTTAGGGAACCTTTCTGCGAATACTCTTGAGTGGGTTCAGGAATTATTATTATATGTTCTCATAGCACCTTTTAACCCTTCATCACAGCACTTCTAACAATTGTGATTTCTTGTTTGTGTGATTACTTAATTAATGTCTACCTCTCCCCCACTCTACACTGGCTCTAACCAAGTGAAAACTGAGGCACCTGCTGCTGCTCATGGCTACAACCTCAACTCTTCCCTTGCCTCACCAGTTCCTGGCTCAGTGCCTGGAACATAGTACCTTCTTAGCATTTTTTGGATGAAATAAAAAATGAGTGAAATATCCTCTCACCTAAAATTGACATGTACTTGAAGTTACTGTTTATTTCCTTCCTTCTAGTATCAAATTTATGAAAATTAATTTTGATTCATGGTTCTCACTCCACCAACTTCAGTCTGCTACAAATAGGCCTTATTCCAAGCACTTCCAAGTGGCTGCTGGCTGGGGCTTTCCTCAGTGTGGTGTTCCAGGACATGCTGATCTGCATGAATATCATAGCCAGCTTCTTGGTGTCCTGGAGCTGAAGAGAAGGAGGAAGGGGACCATGCATGATAGCAAGAGTAAGATGCTCTGTGGTTCCCTTAGCAGAAGTTTAGCCAGTGAGTAGAGCTTAAATTGTTTAGGATGGATGCTCAATATTTATCCCAGCCTGGAGGGGCAGTGGCCAACACCTAAAGATGAAAGTTCCTGAGGCTCTTCTTACATACTCATAAAATGAAAATATCCACTATTTTGTCTTACCTGTAGGGAGATGGCCATTTCCTTGGATGGCTGAGGCCACTCCATGGAGACTATTGAGATAAGTCACAGTGACCCCAGATTGAGGTGGATGAGATCCTGGAAGAGGAGTGAAGAAGTCAGCCTGATAACCAGGTGGTTGAAGAAAGGTGGAGTGAAGGGCTAGCTATACCCGTAACACCTAATCAAGGATTGGCAGAAGATGTCACTGTGTACATTTTGGTCTCAAACCAAATGGCAGAGGAAGATCAGCAAAGAGCATACCCAGAAAGGTCAGATGTCCCCTCTTGCTTGTGGAACTGAGACCTCTGCCTGACCAGATCCACATGCATGCTCCCTGGAATGCCAGAAAAACATGACACCCATATGCGGCAGGCTACTTTGCCTGTAAAACCTTATCTTTTGGAGCCCTGCCCTGAGTGCACATGTGCTTTGAATAAAAAACTAAGTTCCTACACTACAAATTACAGGGAAAGATTAATAGAGAAGGGCAGCCATCTTTGTAAGGGATTGCAGAGATGCTGAGAAGGTAAACTGTGGACTGGAGGACAGGTACAATCCTTCTTCGTTCTGAGGCTGTGAAAGTTGGGCCTGGATTTCACAGCGTAAAATACACAAGGTGCTCCTGCCATGTGGGGATGGTGAGAAATCCTGAGAGAGATTCTGAACACAAGGTGGCTTCATGAGCCCAAGGGCAGCTGCATCAGGATGTAAGTTAGTTATGTGCTAAACTATATTGGACTTTTTGTTGTCTATGCATGTTCTGTGGAGCCTTGTGAGAACAGCAGCCTTATGTGAGCTGTGCTGAGGAGAAGTAAAGGAGGTTCCCATCTCCTGAGTGTCAATAGGGATGGGTAGCCCTGCCCCTTTTCAAAGGTGGTGATAACAGCCCATCCCTGTGGAGGCCTTCAGAGCCTAGCAGAGTAGTCCCTAGAGGAGGCTTACTGACAATGGTGTTGGCATCATAAGGCATGACCAGAAAGCTCGAGAACTCAAAAGCACTGTGAGATAACAGGGAATAGATTGCTCCGGAAATTGGGCATTATGTGCATATTAAACGGGAATGTGACATCCTTGGCACTCACTGGCTGGTGAAGAACAGACATCTACTGACATGTGAAAAGACTGGAGCTTAAGCCATATGAATTAATTTATCTGACGCACAGTCTCAAGAGCACTGGGTCACAATTCATTCTGAATGTTAGCTAATATTAATTGAGTACCTACTATCTGGCAGGCACTACTCTAATGGCTTCATGTGTATCACCTCAATTAATCCTCATAACCATCCTACTAGGTAGATGCTTTTATTATTCCCACTCTGCCGATGACACTCTCTTGCTCAAGGATGTAAGTGAATCAGAATATGAACCCAATGAGTCTGACTTCAGCACAGTGCTCTCAGTCATTACCTAAAATTCCTCTCTACATCAGCCCTAATGTTACAGCATGAACTGCATCCATAGACAAAACTCAGCTTTGGCTTGAGGGTTAATAGCTCACTCAACAACAGACTACCTCTGGGTCATCCTGGCATTATCTGGCACACATGGCAGAGTTCTCACCCCAGGCCAACGACTACCCACTGTACTAATTGCTCAGCAACTGTAAGCACAGCACAGCACAGGCCAACACTCACATAGGTATGGCACACAGGCACACACTTTGCTCACACTCACATATGTATGGCACACAGGCACACACCTTGCTCATACTTTCTTTTTCAAACACCTTAAAAATCCCTTAGTCATCTTATGTTCTTATCTTGATTCATTTTCATCTACTTTTACTTCCTAACAGCACCCTTCTCTCTTGAGTTCTTTTTTTAAATTATTATAATTATACTTGAAGTTCTGGGATACATGTGCAGAACATAAAGGTTTGTTATATAGGTACACATGTGACATGATGGTTTGCTGCACCTGTCAACCTGTCATCTACATTAGGTATTTCTCCTAATGCTATCCCTCCCCCAGTCCCCTAACCATTTATAGTCCCTGCTGTATGATATTCCTCTCCTCATGTCTATGTTTTCCCATTGTTCAACTCCCACTTATGAGTGAGAACATGCAGTGTTTGGTTTTCTGTTCTTGTGTTAATTTGCTGAGAATGACGGTTTCCAGCTTAATCCATGTCCCTGCAAAGGACATGAACTCATCCCTTTTTATGGCTGCATAGTATTCCATGGTGTATATGTGCCATATTTTCTTTATACAATCTATCATTGATGGGCATTTAGGTTGGCTCCAAGTCTTTGCTATTGTGAACAGTGCCACAATAAACATATATGTGCATGTGTCTTTATAGCAAAATTATTTATAATTCTTTGGGTATATACTCAGTAATGGGATTGCTGGGTCAAACAGTATTTCTATTTCTAGATCCTTAAGGAATCACCACACTATCTTCCATCATGGTTGATCTACTTTCCACTCCCACCAACAGTGTAAAAGCTTTCCTATTTCTCTGCATCCTCCCCAGCATCTGTTGTTTCCTGACTTTTTAATGATCACCGTCTTAACTGGAGTGAGATAGTATCTCATTGAGATAGTATTTTGATTTGCATTTCTCTAATGACCAGTGATGATGAGCTTTTTTTCATATGTATGTTGACTGCATAGATGTCTTCTTTTGAGAAGTGTCTGTTCATATCTTTTGCTCACTTTTTGATGGGGTTGCTTGTTTGTTTTGTAAATTTGTTTAAGTTCTTTGTAGATTCTGGATATTAGCTCTTTGTCAGATGGATAGATTGCAAAAATTTTCTCCTATTCTGTAGGTTGCCTGTTCACTCTGATCATTTCTTTTGCTGTGCAGAAGCTCTTTAGTTTAATTAGATCCCATTTGTCTATTTTGGCTTTTGTTGCCATTGCTTTTGGTGCTTTTAGTCATGAATTTCTTGGAGGTCTTTATAGAGCTTTGCAAACTTTTATTGGTCTGCTTCCTGGACTACCTGCTCTCCTCCTTTTCCTGCCTTTCAAATGTTGAAATGTTGGTGTCCTAGGAACCTGTTCGCCTTCTACCTCTGTTGTCATTGTCTATGCTATCTACTCTGGGGTTTTATTGAGATTTAATTCAAAAAGATGTATGACATGTGGTCTTTTCTTTCAATGATATTTTAACTTAATTGCTATTGATTCCATGTATTAATGAGGAATAAATACTGTCTTTAGGTTTGTATTTAACTATTCAAAGTATTTTGATTTTTAGTTGACTTTATAATAATAAACATTTTGTAGTGTATTCAAATCATAATTAGGTTAGACATTTAATGTGCACATTTAATTTTTATTGGTAATAAAAACCATAATACTAAAGTAAGTAAAAACCACTTCAGAGAATATAGAAATTTTAATTAATAATATTTCAGTTACTTACATTTAATAGAATGATTCTTTGAAATTACCTTGTCTCAAAAAATTATATCGTAAAATGAACTTGCAGATATTCAGTTTTTAAAGCACTTTTATATATAGAAAATAGACAAAACTTAGTCATATGCATAGATACAAACTTTGTTTTGATTATGTGGAAAACATATTTTCTCAGTAGCCATCTGTAAGTATAGTTACCAAAGGAAAATGGAAAATTGTACTTTCCTTAGTATGTAGATACATCCAGAAGATTTTTTTTCCCTTTTTAAAATATAAAAATGAGTTAATTCTCTCAGAATTTTCTGTTGATAGTTCATTCCTCTGAAGCTATATTGGCTGAGAAAAAGTGATGCTGGAATTATTCAGATGATTCAGGAAAATCTTTTATTTCCATACAAAGTACTTAAACCATCCAAGTTTGGGCTTCACCTTTTCTCAAAGGTTTAACCTTAATTTTATTTTTAATTTAATTTTAAAGTTATTTACAGGCGATTTGAGCATTGAAGACAATTTAAGGACAAGCCCGGGACATAAGTCATCTACGGTGACTCAGCATCATTGTCTGCTGAAACCATAAGGTGACATATGCTGAAACATTCAAGTCACAATCTGTGACATCTTTACAAATTTCAATAAATAAGACAGAGCAAAACGTTGTGCAAATATGCAAAATAACACTGTGTTGGCTCCTTGTAATCAGTGAGGCAAGTCTGTTTTAACTCCAGGTGGCTCCGTAATCACAGCGATGGCCTTGTAAACAGGTAGTGATGTGGACAGAGCCATCTGTGCTGTGCTGCAAACCCGCACAGAGGTCTTCTGGAAGGGAGGAGCCTGAAGTGAGTTCACTGAGCGTGGGCACTTTCCAGTAAGTACTCCAGCTGATGCCCAGTTTCTTGATATTTGAAGAGAAGCTTTTGGAAATTAGGGGCATGTGTGTGTTTGTGTGTGTTTTGTGCCTGGAAGGGGATGCAGGGATGCTCTTACTAAAAGAAACTAGGCTTTCAAGGCTATTTTCTCACTATGAATTTAACAAATCTGATTTAACACTCAAATCTGAATAATTTTTTCCGAGGTATTATGGGTTCTTCCAGGGAAGCAGTAAAAACCCTTGATTCACTGCCTGAAAGAGCTGTAGGGAATTAAAAATACATGGTTATATTATTTTTAAAATATTGTAGCCATTACATATATATCTGATTTAATATTATCTTCTTAGTAGATTTTCTTTTTGTGATCCTCAACTTTCATAAAATGCTTATTTAACTGTTTCAGTGTGATTTATGCTGTGGTCTGAACTGCAGGGTTTGGACCACAGCATTAAATGTGGAACAACAGTATTTTCTACCCCCAGCAGTGGTCGCATTGGAATTAAGAAAAGGAGAAAGTGATCCCAGGGAAAACACAAGTGAGATGTGAGGTCCAGCTGCCATCCTTACATGAGGAATCTTCTTCCAATCCCATCCTTGAATGTTCTAGAATTTATTTTTAATAAAAGATGTGATTTGTATCCAGAACAGTTTAATGTCTGGCAATATTTTTACTATTTTTCCAACTGCCAATATTCTATCTATGTGTTACACTGACTGTGGAATGCAAAATATGCATGATTATACAGAATATAGAATATTGTCATAGAGGAGATTTCATATGAAGATTGATCTATCATGTAGCCGTTCTACAGGATTTTAAATCTTATTAGATTGTTAAAGATGACATTTCATTTTGGCTTGTGGTTGGCATTCTGTTAAAAGTCAAACATTAATGAGAACTTGGAGAAAACTATAGCCTGTTATGTTTGCAGAAGTGTGTTTTCCTGATAATGAAAGAATATTTGGAGACTTCCATGTAAGCTGTCTCCAAATGCCATAGCTTGTGACTTTGTAACATTTTGTGATATTCTTCCTTATGCATCCCCTCTCTTGCCGCATTTCCATTTGACACCACTACTGACCAAATGGAGTAGGGGAAGGTTTTTGTTTTCTCTTTTTTACTTTGACCTGAACATCAACACACATGGTTTTCCTGAGTGTACCATAATGAAATTGTGAAAAAACATTGAGATAAGAATTTCCTATGGCCTAAGGTGGTAACTTACTTGATAAGCTATGGCTTCCTCATGTTCAGATTGGCTTCTGAGTTTCCCTGCTTCACTGTGACACTAGTGATTAACTTAAGGAGTCTTATACTAGTACTGCCATCTAATGAGAGAGAATCCATTGAAATGGGTGACAGCCAAATGGGACAGCTTCTGAAATACATAAATACATACTGGGACACACCACTCCTAATTTTGTTTTAGCTGCATCTTTAGTAGACAAGAAAAGAGACAGACAAGAAAGAACCTTGAGGAGAAGGGAGTTCAACATGACAAAGAATAAGAGCATCAAAGAGGGATGCAGGAGAAGGATGATCAAGGAGGTAAGCCAGCGAGTATAGATGTCATGACAGAAAGAAGTCTATATGACTTTCTAAAACTTATAATGTCCCCATGTTTGCAAATTTTGTTACTCGCTATTGTACTACATGAGTCTGTACCTGTAGATCAATTAGAACTACCATGTAGAGAGACCCAATAAATGTAAAGTCTGAGGTTTCCCCATATTGTTCGTATTTAATGTCCTTCCAGAAGATTCTCATATTTCTGCTCCATTTGTGTCTGCTCTTACCTGTATCCAAATACCACATTATTTTCTGTTTTATTTCCCATGTTCATCTATTGGACCTGACCATGGTACAGCTTCATCTTTTCTGAAAGTTGGTTTGCCTCTACCAGTTTGCCTTTGTCCTTCAGCAGTAGCTACTTTGGTTTGTGTTAGTAACCAAGCCAAGACAGTGGTTATTGTTATGGATGCCATAGCTAGTCAGCATGGTTTATTTCACAGCTTTGATTTGTTAGTGAGTAAACTCAAGTAACTTCTTAATCTCTCTAAATAAACTAGACAGGGCTCTATCAGTAAAAGATGGCACATTCAAAATGAGTAATTTGAGGAATGTACTGGTTTGCAGTGATGGTCTGAATGATTTATTCTTTCCCCACTTGTCCCCTCTTATATGTGATTTTGCAGTTTTTTCATTACAGGCAGGGTGACCTGCCATATCTCCCTACCTCCTTTTTCTTTTGGTACTGGGCTCAACTTTGTAATTTGCTTTGACCAAGGCAGTGTTAGCAGAATGGATACAAGTAGAAATCTGTGTACTGGGGCTTCCTTTCTTGTGCCTCTTGCAACACCATGGGGGCATGCCCAGGATAACCTCCTGAAGGTCAAAAAGCACAAAGAACAGAGCTGAGGCTGAGAGCAGCCATCAGACAGCTGTCAGACATACGAGCAAACCTGACCAAGGGTTCACTAGTTGATAATCCAGCTGATACCTGAGATTCAAGCAATAGGTGTTTATTGTTGGATGCTACTAAGGTGTTGTGGGTTTTGTTATACAGCATTGTGGCTGTAACATGAGACTTTAATTTGGAGACTTTTTACAAAGGTGTGTGGGTAAGTTTAGGAAAACCCGAGTTTAGAAGTAGTAATGGCAAGGTACGCTTACCATGCCTATGCCTGAAGGGGCAAGTGAAAAAAGTGGTTGCTAGAACTTAGTAAAAGAGAAATGTACATGGAGACCAGAGCTGTAAGTTTCAAGTCAGAGAGGCAGGTAGTTTGTGATTACACTGCAGAAAATTGGGAAAATAAATACCCTAATATTACTCTCTCCACTGGACGCACTGGATAAATTGTTAGAGGAACTGCAGTCAAGACTGCATAAATGTTCTTTCTGGGCAGTGGTGGTGTTGCAGCGATTGAGCTTAGCAGCAGATCAGAACCAGGTTCTAATAAACCTCAGAAGGCCTGAGTATTTTCCTTTT
This sequence comes from Cheracebus regulus, assembly GCA_963574635.1. Lineage (NCBI taxonomy): Eukaryota > Metazoa > Chordata > Mammalia > Primates > Pitheciidae > Cheracebus > Cheracebus regulus. The sequence goes on from CAUYQU010048355.1 coordinate 15,912, forward strand.
TTTAGTGTATAGTCAACCTAGTAAAATAGCCACAGATATGTGTCTGGGAAGGACTGGAAAACATCCCTTCTTGTCTTGTATGGAACTTCCTCAAGGGTCCAAGCCTCTCCCTCAGTCAAGGCAGGGCCTCTGAGTTTGTGAATTTGATTGCTCTGGTTGGGTAAAAGGCCATAGATCCCTACTTTGGTGATTTAAATTTCTAATAACGGTATCCAGAATATTTCTGCCAATACATGTACAGAATTACCTTAATTTACAACCCATCTCCTTCATATCTAGGAATTCCATGATCGATTTACCATCCCCATAAATCCCTCTGGGCCAAAACAGTCTGGCCCCATTTTTCCCAGAAGCTTATTGTTTAATTGCATGCACCTTATTGCTTATGGTTAGTGTCAGTGCCTGGTCTCTACCCCTCTGGGATCCCATTATTTCCACTGAAATCAGGAAGGCAAATTTCAATGCAGCATCATTTTCTCTGGCCAACACAGTTTTTCAACCTCTTGATTTGCTGTTCTCATCAACGCCTTGGTAAAGGAAGCCCATGGATTATAGTTAGAGGTGGTGAGCAAATTACTTATGATAGATCCATTCCAACCTCTCATTTACCATCAGGGCTTCTTCCTCTCTAATAACTCTTGAGTGTTCCAGCATTTTGACCTCAGTGATGTAGATCAGGGGAGAGCAAGCTTTTTCAGTCAAAGGCTAGACAGTGAATATCTTAGGCTATGAGGACCATGTAGTCTCTGTCTCAACTGCTCAGCTCTGCTATTTTAGTTCACAAGTAATCTCAGATAATATGGAAATAAATGAATGTAGCTTTGTTCCTATGAAGCTTTATTTACAAACACAGATGGTGAATGGGATTTGGCTCATGGGCCATAGTTTTCTGACCTCTGACGTAGATAATTTTTAGATTCAGCTTCAGTTGACCAGCTTCTCAGACTATTCACACAACTGTCATATTTATGACCCAGTGCATTATTCTTGAACTTTGGGTGAACAGACTCTTGACAATTACTTCAGCTGGGTCAAACCTTATGCTTCATCCTTCCTGATCTGATACTCAGAATCTACATCCATTCATGCATCGCTGCCCTGCCATGCACATTGCATTTCTTTCAGTACGTAGACTCTATCCTTTAGAGCTGTCCTTCTATTAGTCTGTCTGGATTATGTAAGGGCTCTACCTCTTATTAGGGTACAGAGTCCATGAGAGAGTTTGTGGTAAATCTTGAGACCAGGCATTAGTTTGTGAGGGTGCAAGTGTCTCTGGCAAGTCACTGAAAACCTTTTATTCAGGATTCAGCTAGGTTCTTCTGTTTCTGTTTCATCATCCTTTCTCTCTCTCTATATATATAGATTTGTATTTATACGGGCTTATTTTCCCTATGTGTGTTTTAACCATTTTTTTCCTGAACCATTTGTAAGTTGAAACTTTGTACCTTTTTATCCCTCAATAATTCAGCATGATTTCCTAATAAAGAACATTATCTTTATTGTTAAGAACAGGAAATTTAATATGATACAATGCTATTATCTAATCTACTGGCTATTCAGATTTCATCAGTCTTCCCATTAGTGTCTGTTATGGCTTTTCCCTGATTCAGGATCTAGTCTAGGAGCATGGAAGTTCTTAGGTCTCTCTAGTTTCAATGAATCTAGAATAGTTCCTCAGCCTGCATTTTTCTTGACTTTGATGATTTTATTATTATTTTGTAGAATAATTGAGTTATTAAATTATTTTGTAGAATGACATTTAATGTGGGCTTACCTGATGTTTCCTTTTTTTTTTTGTATTTAGTTATTTTTGGCAAGAAAACAACTGAAGAGATGCCATCTACCTCATAGGTCATTGTACCCAGAGCCACATGATGTCAGATTGTTCTAATACTGGTGATGTCAGGATTCTCCACTGTAAATCTACTTTTTTGGTCATTAATCAATAATCAATAAAAAGATATTATGTGAATACATATAAATATTGTTTCTTAGCAAGATTTTACTTCCTAGTTTTAGCACCAACTGATGATTTTTACACTCCATCTTTTTTCTGTATTTATTAGTTGCCATTATACTATAAGGGAGAGATCTCCCTCTTATTTATTGACATGTCAGAATAAACTCATGTATTATTTTATTCAGTGGATTATAATCCATTGCCATCATTAGTTTGCTGCTCAGATCATCCTAGATTTGGCCAACAGACCTTTCTTTAGGCTGGCTCCCATGACTTTTTGATGTGGCCCGTTCATTCTCTCAACATTTCCTGACTTACTGGATTAACAAGATGTTCCAGGCTCATCTTGTACTTTTTCTGAAGCAGCCCTAAAATCAACCATTTCAGCAAATGATTTCTGGATTGTGTTAGTAAGAAATGGCATTTAGAAAGCAAAAACTTGGTGTAAGATTGCTCATTGCTACTATGAGGCATTGTTTTCAGGCCTTCTCAGTAGAGACAGGGTAAATGTGTATACTATATATGTATAAATGTGTGAGGTCTTTAATATGTTAGACACAGATCAGTTATAGCAAATCCTTCTCAATTCTGAGGATGACCCTTAAGATGGTGGTCTGATACTAAGGTAACTTTTAGGAGTGCTAGTTCTTAGGTATTTTATGGTTCTTGGAGGATCCCTTATTAATCATATAGACACACAAATTTGATTTGACTTAATTTAAATAACCAACAAATATTGATTGAGAAATTACTATGTCCTTCCCTCCCAGATTTAGAATTATTTTAAAAAGTTGCCTGGTGATTTCGGAATACACAGAGATGTACTGTAGGAAACACATTCACAGAATTTCAAGAATATGATTGAAGTTACCAGAGTAAATGATTTCTATCATATCTTTGAAGAAAACTCTCAAGCATAATATGAGATACAAAAGTTTACCTTAAAAATAAAAAGAATTTGTTAAAATTATTTCTGCTTCTGGTTTTAGTTCTTGATTTAAAAAATAATGCACTATAACATTTTGTTGTCTGATTATATAACTATATAAAGATTAATTCTTCCAGTGGGCATTTGAATCATTTCTGTTTTATTATGAACAATATTACTATAAATATTAGTCTGCATATTTCCTGGAGTTTGTCTAAGAAATATAATTACATTACAAATGCTTGAATGCCAAGTTGTGGTCTAAGATCCATGTTTCAATTTACATCTTTACTAGAAGCATATGTATAAGAATCTTCATTGCTAGTCTTACCAATGTTTCTTATAAAACTTATTAATTTTTTTTTGCCAGTATTGACAGTTTTGCAGTGTTATTTCTCAGTGACTTTATGTTTCTTCCAGAGATGTTATCATTTTTTCTAACTAGAGTCTTCGGGTTGCTCTTGATAGGGGGCCACGTGAACCCCTCTGTACAGCCAAGTGGAACTGTGATTCAACTATTCCATTCTGAGGGGACTAAAATAGGTTCCTGATGCATTGCTATTACCAATTTACATTGGCTCCAGCGTAGCACTGGCATTGTGTTTGCTTGTTGCTGACATTTCTAACCTTATTTTACTGTTTCCAGTAGATTTTTCTTTCTTATCCCCAGCAATGAATATTAATACTGTAGTAGAATAGAGCTCAGAGAATCTATCCCCTTTATGTCCAGCTGAAGTCAATGATGTATGTACCTTTTTTAAAGCAATATCCATAAAGATTACAAAACATTACTTTCTCCCAGCCTAAACTTTCATAATGTGTTTTGAATTTCATGCCTCTTCCAACTCAGAACTTCATCTACTCATATTGAATGCCAGGAGAATAAACATTGTCAAGATTGAGAAAGGAAATTTGCTTATTTCAACCTTTGCTATTTGCTCAAAAGCTTCTTGTGTCTTGCATTCCTTGGTATTCAAGATTGAAAGATTCAGGCTTTCCCAATCACCAGTTTAATTAATTACTCCTTCCTCAAGGCCAACAGTTAAAAGCCCTGAATCACATGGTTCCAAAAGAGTAGGAGGTAGAGATAATAGGAGTGGGGAATGGAGTGAGCTCTCTTGATTGCATAAGGAAATTCAGGCTGCAGTATACCCTGGTGCACAGTAGGGGACTCCAGAAAATTTTTATATTTCTGATGAAACCATATTTACAAATGGAGCCCCAACAGTCTCTTTTGGCCTCATGCTCTATCCCTGACCCCATACACTCAGTGCAGTCAACCTCACTGAATTCTTTATACTTCACCTGATACAGAAGACATTTTCCTCCTGTTTTGCTGGTGTGCCCTTTGCTTGGACTGCTCTCCTGCTCTTTTCTTCCTGGTATATGCTAAACCTTTATTTCTGGTTCAGGTTAGATTTCTCTTTTTCGATCTTTTTCTTGCTTCCATGGTACTTTTAATACATTGAATTATGTCTCCCTATCTTGAAAGTACAATTCAAAGCTTGAGAATGTGTCTCCCCAGAGCCTAACACAGAACTGAGTACAAATAAGTGTTAATACTTGATAGGTGTTAAATGAATGAATGAACAAATAAAAAATAAATAAATGGCCAGATTATTCCATTTTTTTGGAGGGGATTTTGAGGCCAGATTGAAGCCCTCCAGAATGATGAGAAGAGTGAGAACTATCTTTAAAATCATCTGCTTAATGAAACCTTTGGTATGAGGAAAAGAAGCTTCTCTGATTCTTCACAAGCTACAAGTCAAATTGGATAGTGTCATTCTTTTGCACCCCAGAAAGTGAATGGATGGGAACTAAGTGTGTGACTACTTCAGTGTGGTGTGTAGGTAGACACTCAGCAAGCTCTCAAGGGTCTGCCAGGGTACTTTCCCAGGAAACATCAACAATGCCTGAGAGAGTGAGGTTGTGTTACAGATAGAGCTTCAGTATCTCACGCTCCCTGCTGGTGGATGAGAAGAGTGAGCTGAAACCCTTCTAACCTGCTTCTGATAAGGTCTTGGCCTTTATATTCTAACGCTTTTCTTTGCATTAGCTCTGACTCAGATTTCAGAAGCAGACTGATGAACACGTTGTGTCTGAGATTTTGGCCATCATGTTTTAGACATCAGGGTGTCATTAACTTTCCATCAAATTTCTGTGACCTAGAACCTCCATGATCCTTTCATATGCTCACATTAGAGGTTTCCCCTCCTCCCCATCCTCTTTCAGGAATTCTTTGAGTGATACCACCTTTTTTTTTTTTTTTTTTTTTTTAATGTGGAATCTCGCTCTGTTGCCCAGGCTGGAGTGCACTGGCATGATCTCGGTTCACTGAAACCTCTGCCTCCCAGGTTCAAGCAATTCTCCTGCCTCAGCCTCCTGAATAGCTGGGATTACAGGCCCTCACCACCATGCCTGGCTATTTTTCTTTTTTTTTTTTTTTTGTATTTTTAGTAGAAATGGGGTTTCACCATGTTGGCTAGGCTGGTCTTGAACTCCTGGCCTCAGGTGATCCGCTCACCTCAGCCTCCCAAAATGCTGGGATTACAGACGTGAGCCATGGCACTTGGCTGAGTGATGCTATCTTAACCTTGGGGGCAAAACTGGGGTCTGGAAATAAGTCTTGGAGGTGCATCCCAGCTTCTCGTTTCTCTCACTGTTAGGCTTCTTCTGAGTCTTTTGATAATGAGGAGAAAGATACGGAGCAGAAGTGATTAAATGATTAGAATTCAACTTGGTTTCCAGACACTGAAAAGCTGCTTTTGGCTTCTCCATGTGTAAACTACCTGCATGCCTATGCTGGATAAGCCTTTGTATGGAAATTGACGACTGAATTCCTCATCAAAGATTTTTTCTTGCTGGTTTGGCATGTTCTTAGCTGTAGTCTTAAATGTTTTCATGATATTATTCATTTTCTAAAACAAAGTTATCCTGCCATGAACCAAATAGGAAAAATCCTTTTCATTCTTGAGTCTCTATGGCCCAAAATTAAGCTGAAATTCAAATACTTATAAAGTGCTAACATTGGGATGGATTCATTCCAATTAGGAAGTGATTGGTCATCAATTTAATCAACAAATATTTACTAATAATCTCCCTCCCTCACTCTTTCTCTCCATTATTTCCTTCATTCATTTATTTCTTCCTTCTCTTACTTTCACAAATGTTTAGGGAACACTAAGTGAATAATAGAAGCTTTCGTGTTATAGACAACTGTTAATCTAATGGTGAGGTGATTGAAAAGTACTTTCTGGGATGGGTCACTCCATTCTACTGCAGATAGACTGTAATTCCCTAGGTTTTAAGTGTTTCAGTGTTTTAAATTTGTAGGGTTCTACTAATACTGCTTAGCATTGAATGACCTAGCATAGAAAATCCCTTCTTTCAGCTATCTTGATTTCACAGTTGGTCATTCATCTCTCAGAATAGGTCTTCACCAATGTCCTATTGGGTATCCTGAATAAAGACTGCAGGTTGTAAGCTTTAGTCTAGATCTGTCTTTGAAATTCATCAGTCACATGAAAGTCTTGTTAAATCACATATTTGGGGGCCTTACCATTCTGAATCACTAGGTATTAAATTAGGTTCAAGAATTTTCATTTCAAACATTCTGAAGTGATACCGATGTTGCTGGTCCTGGGAACACATTTTGAAAACCACTGGCTTACAACCGTGAGACCAAGTTAGTCTAACCTCTACAGCTTATGATGTGGTGAGCTGGGACACAGGCCATGCTAGTGCATCCATGGGACTCTCAATACACAAATTCAATCAAAAGATACGTTTATTTATTTCTAACACAACAAACTGTATTTACTGTGCAGTGGAAAGTAGTTCATTGTTAAAAGGAAAGCTCTAACTTTTTCAATCTGGGGTTTCCATCGTTGTCCCCATTATCTCCATCTCTAAGGAAATGATCAGCGGTATGGAGAAGGTACAGGGCAAGTAACATTGGTCTTAGGAGACACCTGGATGTTTCATGTATCACTTCAATTCCTACCCCATTAACCATACTGTCACTAGCTACCCCTGGCTTCAAGGAAGCTGGATCTAGGTGGTCACAGGACAACCAGAAATGTCGTGGATCTTATTACTAAAAGGAAGAAAGGGAGAACATATCTGGGTAATAACTTGCCGTTGCTGCCTCAACAGATATCCAGCAGGTAATATCTATAAGGGCAAATGATATGAGATAATGACATGGAACCCACAAACCTTGTATGCTGGGAGGAGTTGGTATCTGGATTGAATTTGTAAATTGGTTTAGGATTAATTTGGCTTAGGATTTTGATTTATTAGTTAACCTGGGGCATACTTATTAATCAGAGAGAAATTATGTAGTAAGTGATATTCTTTTATTATTAAAACTTAAAGTGGCACACAAAATTTATTTTTCTTAATATGTGCTATTGGTCAGTGGTATGGTTTGGATTTGTGTCCCCATCAATTCTCATGTCAAATTATAATCCACATTGTTGGAGAAGGGCCCTGGTAGGAGGTGATTGGATCATGGGGGCATATTTCTCCTTTGCTGTTCTCATATAAGTAGTGACTGAATTCTCATTAGATCTGGTTATCTAAAAGTATACAGCACCTTCTCCTCCTCTCTTCCTCCTGCTCTGGCCATGGAAGGTGTTCCTGCTTTCCCATTGCCTTCTGCCATGACTGTAAATTCCCTCAGCTCTCCGCAGCCATGCTTTCTGTAAGTCCTGCAGAACCGTGAGCCAATTAAACCTCTATTCTTATACATTACCCAGTCTCAGGTATTTCTTCATAGCAGTGCAGGAATGGACTAATACAGCCAGTCATTATTTATTTTCATTAGTTTATCTTACATCAATATCAGCCGTTGCAGTTAAGATTTGCACTGATGAAAAGACAAAAAGTCTAGAGGGGTTATTGATATTAGAAAAGTGTTTTTTACTTCATTCAACATGGGTAACATTTTCAAGCTCTGAAAAGAACTTTTCTATGTACTTATAAAGGTCTTAAGGCCTCATAGTTCTCCTCTAATCAAGTAGCAGGAAAATATATTTACTTCTGTTCATGCAAATCTAAATGCTTTTGGTGGTAATTCACAATAATTTGATAAGAATTTGAAATGAAGGCAATATTAAAAGTACAATGTGGAAAATAATAAAAAGTATAATGGTGGTTTTGACATTACCATTTCTGGCTGATATTAAGATTGGTGCCAAAAAGAGATTATTTTGACACTTAAAATATTATAAGAATTATGAATTACATCTACTTGACATCATTTATGATGATTCTTACTTCCCTTAATTTTAATTCTGAAGGATAAGATAAAAGATTCGTCTTTTTTGGAAGATTAAAACACATTTTTAATCTTATTTCCTTAGGCTAAATAGAATGAAGACTTGAGAAGTTACATGGAAAAGTCAGCAATATTTTTAGATTACTTTATAATGTACACACTGCAGCCTTATTTACTTTTCATGTAGTATCTGGGTGTATCATTTTTTTTTCCATTTTAAAGAAGAGTGAAGTGAGGTTTAGAGATATTAAGTACAATAATTCATTCAATAGCAAATATTCTCTTGATAGAAAAACCAGGGATATGGCAACTTCTGTCTCCAAATCTTTTGTACTTTCTAAACCACTCTGCTTCTCATTGTAATTGACAAATAATCATGATAATTTATACTTAAACATATACTCTATTATCTGTCAAATTACTCAAGTTATCATCTTAGTTTCTAGTACATATTTCCAAAAAGAGAGTGTGGCATGCCTGTCTTCTAAGATTAAGCTTCCTATAACTGTTATTAAACATGTTCATGTTTATGATCCATGTTGAATACTGTTCATTGTGTCTCCAGATTTGAGCTCTGGGCAAAGATTAATATGCTCAAGATTTATAGGTAGGGTCCAGGCTGCTGCTGGAGTGTTATTTCTCAAGTTCTGGCATCTCCGTTGACTTAAGGACCATTCAACATGAGAAAGTAGAACCCACCAATTTTTGGGAAGCATTTCATTACAATAAACATTTTAAAATTAAATTTAAAAATAAAAAATTAAACCAATTAAATAGAAAGCATAGACTTCCTAAATTTACAGTTTTTTCATTTCATTACAATTAAGCATTTCATTACAATTAACATTTTAAAATTAAAATTTATAAATAAAAAATTAAACCAATTAAATAGAAAGCGTAGACTTCCTAAATTTACAGTTTTTTCATCCCAGTGAGATCACATTGCTTTTACCTTTCCCTAGAATAACAATATCTGGTTCAGTGATGAATATTTTGAGCTGCTGATTAGGATGCACATAGTTTTTTTGCCCCTCTTTATTTCTTTAAAAACTAATTTGCAGGAGTTTGGGAATATGTCAAAAGTTCTAGATATTCAGATCAAATATATATTTATCTAGTGATTTTATAGATTTTTTTTTTCCTACTGAAGACAACATTCAGTGCTCCATCAGATACAGTTATAAGCAGACCACACTCAGAAGTTTGGAAATCTAGAAAATGTTTTATTTTGGGAGGTGAGGTTGCTGGGCCTCTAAATTTACTTTGCAGTGTCATTTAACTCTGTTCTGTATCAGAATTTACACATGATAATAGAATGTTTCGTAACATATAAAACATGTTGTCAGTTTCTGTTTCTTGGAGTGAAAAAAAATTATCCAATATTATAAAAGTTAAACTCTTAGAGATAAACCATTTGTCACAGTTTGTTTTTCTTAAGAAACCCTGATATCTTGTCTTAACATGTGGCAGTGTAGTCTCCTGTCCTTGCTGACCATTTCTTCACATAATATGCTGAAAATAAAGTTCCCAGAGTCTACTTGTTTTGGACATTGAGTACATTTTGTCTACCTAGCCCCTTTATGGTACTTTAGTTTGATGAGTGAAATACAAACTGGTGGGACTCTTACCAGGTTCCTGTCTTCTACTATTCGAAGTGAAATATTTTAATCTTGTGTAGAGGAAAAAAGAGAGTTAAACGGCTGGCCTTCTGTCTTACTTGGGTGGCAGGCTTTCACCAGCCTGGTCCTGATTTGCCATAATTGCTGGACTTCTGATTCTTAGCCTCGGGAGCTGATTTCATTCCATCCCATTCCCAGGCATCTTTCTGTAGCCTGCCATCAATTCTGTAAGCCTTTGTTACCATTTTAATGAGTTAACTGTTATCTAAGTCAGAAATTCGTTTGGCTGGTTGTAGCTAAAGAACTTTAACCTAATTACATTCAAAATGATTGCTATTTTCTGCAACACTGAATCAACCACGTTTTTTTTTTAAGACAAAGTCTTGCTCTGTTGCCAGGCTGGAGTACAGTGGTACAATCTTGGCTCACTGCAACCTCCCCTTCCCGGGTTCAAGCGATTCTCCTGCCTTAGCCTCCTGAATAGCTGTGACTACAGGCATGCACCACTATGTCCAGCCAATTTTCATATCTTTAGTAGAGACAGGGTTTCACCATGTTGACCAGGATGGTCTCGATCTCTTGACCTCATGATCCACCTGCCTTGGCCTCCCAAAATGCTTGGATTACAGGCGTGAGCCACCACACCTGGCCCACATTTAAAAAATTTATTTAAAAAATAATTACAGCAGGATATTTAACTGATTTTTTTGGTGCAAAAGCTTAGTTACACCCTTTTTTTCTGCATAGCTTATGATTGTTATTTAAGTGCTAACCCCAACACACCCTTTCTAGACTATGTCATCCCTCAAAGAAAATTGTAGTTAATACTTTGAAAAAGGTCTTTTGTTCTTCAGTATGAATGAAATCTTAGTGTTAAATGTGATAAGAAATCATCACTTTTTCCTCTTATGTAATTAATTTATCTAATTTTTGATTGTTTAAATTAAATTTAAAAATCTTTTGATTACAATGGATTTTTTAACTTACCATATTAAAAGAACAGGTTTATAAAATGCATCAATGGTTTTATCCAAATGAAAGATAATGTACATATATGTTTGTAACTCCACATTTTGTGCCACTGATGCTAGGTGGCATTCACTAAGCTTATTTGATAAAAGGAATTTTGCCAATAATGTAGGTTCTGTTTTCTTTTTAGCACAATATTTTTTATTAACTTCAGAGACTTGTTATGAGCAATAAACTTTCTCTATTTTCACTAGAAGATGTGCAATACGAATAATGCTTCTGTAGTATTGTCTCTTCTCCTTTAGTAACATAATTTTTTATCCCTTCAGTAACATGATATTGTAATTGCTCTGAAAAAAACACAACTGGTTTACAAAAGAGACCTTGTGATTTATTTGAAAATGAATCAGAAGCCTTTAAAATGTTTTATTGAAACTACCATGGGGACCAGAAGTGAATGGATCACAGATCCAATAAACTTCACTATTGAGGTTTATACAAATAACCACAGCTGAAGATGCAATTGTCCCAGCCTATTCTGTATATTCATGTTCATCTTGTATGTTTATGATATTATCTAAGTTGCAATATTTAGGTTAATATCTTTAGTACTGTTATGCTTTCATAAGTCAATTCCAAATCATAATTTAGCAATTTGACATTAGAAGTAGTAGTGAAGAACTGCGGTAGAAACAGTAAAATTCAACAATAAAAAATGTAAGTAATAAAGACACAAGTGATGTGAATACATGTTCGTTTACATGAACTACATCCTGTTAACTAGATGTTAGCTATGACTAATAATCAGCAGGACACTCCTAATATATATGCATACTTCAAGAATACAGTGGTTGGCAAGAAAGTAAAAAAAGTTCTCTTGGAATTAATAAACAATCTTGCATCTAATGTTTGATAAATTTATGTAAATAAATTTGTTTTATTGATTTTTTTCCTCTGAAATAACCAAGTCACCCATATAACATTTGGTAAACCACAAGGACATTTTGAAGACTATGTATCAGAGATGTTGAATTAAACCAGAGGCTTCTGTATTTTTAAAATAATGCACCTTTTCAGTGAACTCTTGACCATAAATGTTTATCTATTAATTATATACATTTACTTCTTTCCCAAAATTATATGTATGTTTAAAGCCTACACAAAAGCATAAGTTAACAAGGAGAAAGACAAATTATGTTTTAATTTTACATTGACATGAAGTCCTTACTTTCTAGTATTTGTGTTGATGTGTACTATTTTGGTAAAATATGTCATTAAATATGCTTCATTATATTTTAAAATCAAGGTCAACACTTTGTTATATAATGATTAATAGCAGTTTACTTATTTATTTTACCATTAAATTTTATTTTTTAAATTTACAAATAAAAATTATATATATTTATGATGTACAATATGATGCTTTGATATATTTATACATTGTGGAATGACTAAATCAATTTAACATATATATTACCTCACTTTTTTGTAGTAACAAGACTTAAAATCTACTTTTGTAGCATATTTTGAGTTTACAGTACATTGCTATTAACTATAGTCAGGCTGTCCAATAGTTCTGTTTAATTTACTCCTTTTTTTCTAGCTGAAATATCCTTTGACCAATATCTCCCCAAATCCCTAGCCTCTGGTAACTGCCATTCTACTCTCTGCCTCTATGAGTTTGATTGTTTTAGATTATAACATAAGAATGAGATCATATGGTTTTTCTTTCTGTGCCTGGTTTGTTTCATGTAACATAATGTTTATCCACGTAGTCTGAAAAGACAGGATCTCTTTAGTTTTAAAGGCTAAATAACATTCAATTTTGTATGTATACATTTTCTTTGGATGTATACCCATAAGTGGGATTGCTGGATCATATAATTCTATTTTTAGTTTTTGAGGAAGTGCATACTCTTTTCATAATGGCTATACCAATTTGCATTCCCATCAACATTGTACAAGGGGCTCCCTTTTCCCCACACCCTCATTATCATTGTTATCTTTTGCCTTTTTAATTTATAGCCGTTCTGACAGGTCTGAGGTGATATTTCATTTTGGCTTTGATTTGCATTTTCCTGATGATTAGTGATGTTGAATATTTTTTCATATGCCTGTTGGCCACATGTATACCTTCTTTTGAAAAATGTTTCTTCAGGTCCATTGCATCTTTCTATTGAGGTGTTGGAGTTTTTAAATAAATTTTGGGTATTAACCCCTTATTGAATATATGGTTTGCAAATATTTTTCCATTCAGCAGGTTGTCTCTTCACTTTGTTGATTGCTTCCTTTTGTAGCAGCTTTTTAGTTTGATGTAATTCCCCATTTGTCTTTTTTTTTTCTTTCCTGTATGTTTTGTGTTTTGGAGTCATACCAAAAAAATCATTGCCCAGACCAATGCCTTGGTGCTTTTTCCCTATGTTATCCTCTAGAAGCTTTACAGCTTTAGGTCTTGCATTTAAGTCTTTAATTGATTTTGGTTTATGGTATGAGATGAAGGTCTAATTTCATTTTTCTGCATGTGGATACCCAGTTTTCTCAACACCATATTGAAGAAACTGTTCTTTTTTCCTTTTGTGTTCTTGGCATCTTTGTCAAAATTCAATTGACTATAAATGTGTGGATTTAGGCTCTCAATTCTTTTCCATTTGTCTATGTGTCTGTTTCTATGGCAGTACCATGTGGTTTTGATGACTATCACTTTATAGTGTATTTTGAAGACAGGTAGTGTGATGCCCCAGCTTTGTAATTTTTGCTCAAGATTACATTGGTTATTTGAGGTATTTTGTGGTTCTATACAAATTTTATAATTTTTTTTCTATTGCTGTGAAAAAAATGACATTGGTATTTTGATAGAAATTGCATTAAATTGGTAGATCCCTATGGACAATATGAACATTTTAACAGTATTATAATAATTCTTCTAATCTATGAGTATGGGCTATCTTTCCATTTCTTTGTGTGTGTATTCTTAAATTCCTTTCATCAATATTTTATAGTTTTCATTGTAGAGATATTTCATTTCTTTAGTTAAATTTATTTCTAGGTTTTTTTTTTCTGTTGTAAATGGTATTGCTTTCTTTATTTCTTTTTAAGATTGTTCACTATTGGTGTATACAGATGCTACTAATTTTTGTATGTTGATTTTGTATCCTGCAATGTTGGTATTCACTCAGGGTGGCTGGCAAAATATTAGGGAAAGTTAAAAGATTATAGTCTCAAACCTTTTGGAAGGCTGAAAGGTTTTAATGGAATGGGCTGAAGGTAGGGAGTTCATTATGTTAGAATTTTAAGTCATTGGGTAAGATTAGGATAATAAAGCTTCTCCAGTTAAGTCTGTTTACCCCACATTGCTTTGTCTCTACTCTGTTTACTCTGGGCCCTGGAACCAAAAGCTTTTACTATTCGTTTAGAACCTCTGTTATTAAATGTATACTGAATAAATGTGAGGAGGTACAGGGAGTTGTAGTCAGTTAGCTGTAATCACACTCTTAAAGCAGCTGACAACCATCCGTAGCCCACTCAGATTCACTGTATTCTGGTGTGAGTGCCTTCTTTCATCTGTCATTGAGTCAGGGTTCGCAGGACAGACTCTGCAGGTAGTGATCAACCTCTCACTGCAACTTTACTGAATTTATTTATTAGATCTAACAGTTTTTGATGGCATCTTTAGGGTCTTTTAGGTTATAAATCATGTTATCTTTAACAGAAACAATTGAACTTTTTCCTTTACAATTGGATACCTTTATTTATTTATCTTGTCTAATATCTCTAGCTGGGACTTCTAGTACTATGTTTAATAAAAGTGCCACAAGTGGACGTCCTTATCTTGTTTCTAATCTTAGAGGAAAGATTTTCAGCTTTTCACTGTTGTGTATGATGTTAGCTGTGGACTTGTCATATATAACTTTCATTTAATTTGAGTTTATTTTGATACATGGTTTAAATATATTTTTCTACCTTTACAAAAGTGATTCCTCACAAAGACATTCAGATCCCAAAGGAGAAAGTACATCCTTGGCCGTAGTTAAAATTTTTTATCATTATTTGTCAGATGTATTGGCCAATTATACAAATGTTATATAAAAATTATTTTGTTGATATTTCTTTGTGTTTTCTTTATTAGTGTTAATTTTAGCCTATTTTTTTTGCAGTAGTCTCTTCAAGACAATAATTTGCTGCAGATTAGCTTTGTTAGAATTATATAATCTGTGAATTCACTTAACCAATCCCTCACAAATTGCAATACATTATACTAAACCTAATCCCTTCACTCTTTTCCCAGGAGGTCACATGATTCCTCAGTGTCATACAAATCAGTATCAAGCCAAATGTTAACTGTGAGTAAAGTTTACTTTTTTATTTTTAAATTAATGAATAAAAGGTGATTCTATTATTTTGTTTCTGCTCTATTATGTATCATTTTGCAACCTCCTAAAGCGTCCACACACTCATTTTGGAGACTGTTTCCTTTATCTATAGCTACTGCTGCATCCTGGGAGCCATTTAGTACTGAGAACTAGTTGTGCTTAATAACAATGCATGAGTAAGCAGTAGGAGAGTAAGATTGTTAACAGTTGCCAATATTCCCCTCTTCCTTTTATTAATAGAAACTTACATGATTTTTAGCTGGGCATGTGGTCTATCTACCTGCCTTGCAACAATGTGTCATCATATGGGTAAGGTCCTGCCAATAGGATGTAAGTGGAAGTGACATGGATTTAGAAAAAAAGGCTCTTTGCACTCAACTTTTTCTTGCCCCTTTGCAATAGGCTGCAAATGACAGCATCAGAGTATCCAGTCTGATTCAGTGATGGAAATTACTTGCTGAAGATGGCAGAGCCACTCAGGGAAGAACAGTTACATGAAAGATAAATGTACTTCTATTTTATTTGAGTCATTGTATTTTGGATTTCCTTGTTATGGCTGCTAGGCTTGTTTATCCTAATATTGCTCCATATTTGTTTGGATAGCAGAAGTGTTTCCAAGGGCTATCAGCTGGTAGTTTTCTCACTAGCAACTAGAACAAAATGCAGATAACATTTTGACTTACTTGTTCTATTTTGTCCATAGATAATAGATGCAGAACAAAAAGGCAGCATATATTTAGACAATTTCAAAGCAATATATTAATATTACCACAATTTATCAAGTACTAATAGGCACTTTAAATATGTTCTTTTACTCTTTAAACAACTTCATGAATTTAGAATTATTATTATTTTCCAGATAAAATGTGCTTGTCTACAGAGTTGGAAGTTTGCACAATTATTAAGAGCCAAAATATAAGAATCTAAATGTGAGTGCTAATTTTCTGTGTCAATTTGACTGGATTAAGAAATATCCTTAAACACCCTGTGAGGGTATTTCTGGAAGAGATTAACAACTGATCAGTAGACTGAGTAAAGATCTGCCCTATCCAATTTAGGTAGGCACTATCCAATCTTTTGAGGGCTTAGATAGAACAAAAGGTAGAAGAAGAGTAAATTTACTTTCTTCTGGAGTTGGGACATTAGCTCTCCTGATCCTCAGGCTTATAGAATCAGACTAAATTATACAACTAGCTTCCAAATGGCATATCATTGGATTTCTTGGTCTCCATAATTCTGTGAACCAAATTCCGTAAAAAATCTTCTCGTGTGTGTGTGCGTGTGTGTGTGTGTGTGTGTGTGTGTATGTATGTAAAAATGTATATGTAAAAGATAAATGTACTTCTATTTTGAGTCATATATATATACACACACATATATATTTTGAGTCACCAATATATATGCAAGTTGTCTTGATCTCTGGGAAACCAAAGTCCCATGTAAGTCATATATATATAAATATAATTTGAGAGAGACAACCTATTGGTTTTGTTCTCTGAAGAACCTTGACTAATACACCAAGATTTTTGGTTTCTTCCTTTTATGACTCTGCCTTTCTAAGATCTATTTTAAAAATACCAAAAGCTATAGCTTGATGGGTAGAAGTACATTAAGGTTACACTGCATGTTTAACAGAGTAAGTTTCTGACATTATAAAGATACTGAAGCCATGGTTGTGAATACACCCGACAAAGAGACAGGAAGTCAGAATGATTTGGCATATCCAGGCCACTTATTCCATCAAGCTGCATCATATTTGACCCAGCAACCTGATCAATATAATCTGCTGTTGAGATCACCATCACAAATAACCATGTCAGGGGAAGTAATACAAAAGGAAATTTGAATTTATGTGGACTGCAATTTTTACAGTTGAAAGGACTCATGAGACTCTCCATGCATACTCACTGATATGGTTTGGCTCTGTGTTCTCACTCAATCCTCACCTCCAGTTGTAATCTCCATAATCCCTACGTGTCAATGGTGGGACGAGGTTGAGGTAATTGCATCATGGGGGTGGTTTCCCTCATGCTGTTCTTGCAATAGTAAGTGAATTCTCATGAGATCTGATGGTTTTATATACATCTGGCATTTCCTCTGCTTTCACTTACTCTTCCTGCCACTCTGTGAAGAAGGTGTATACTTCTCCTTTGCCTCACACCATGATTGTAAGTTTCCTGAGGCCTCACAAGCAATGCAGAACTGTGAGTCAATTAAACCTCTTTCCTTTATAATTTATTCAGTCTCAAGTATTTCTTCATAGCAGTGTGAGAAGAGACTAATAAAGGGAAAGGATATGGAGAGCAAGAGAAAGAAGATACAAAACCAGAGAGTCACAAGGCTTTCTGGTATACAGCTCCAAGTTTCTTTCTTAGTCACACAGGACTTACTTTGTCTTTGCATTTTGAGTCACCAATATATATATACAAGTTGTTTGATCTCTGGGAAACCAAAGTCCCATGTAAGATGTCTTTTAAATCTCTCTGGCCACATAGCCCAAACCAGGCTTCATGACAAAGCTCAAAAATGGAAACTAAGAGAACAAATAGAAGCTAGGTACAAACCATCCGTTTGTACTTTATCTATAAACAATGCTGATAAATAGACACAGATTGTTCCTGTCTGTTTTGGATCCTAGCTCAGGACTACATTCATAGCTACTTAATACATTTCATTCAAGTTTGGCCAAGGATCAGCCCTGATATGGTTTGACTCTCTGTCCCCACCCAAATTTCATCTCAACTTGTAATCCCCATGTGTTGAGAGAGGAATCTAGTGAAGGTGATTGGATCATAAGGGCAGTTTCTCTAATGCTGTTCTTGTGATAGTGAGTGAGTTCTCATGATAGCTGATAGCTTTAAAGTGTGGCACTGTTTCACTCTCTCTGTCCCCTGCCACCATGTAAGATATGCCTTGGTTTCTCATTGCCTTCTGCCATGATTGTTAAGCCTCCCCAGCCATGTGGAACTATGAGTCAATTAAACCTCTTTTGTTTATATAATAAATTGCTGTTTCAGGTAGTATCCTTGGAGCAGTATGAAATGGACTAATACAAGCCCAATGACTCAATACATCTCTGGAGATAAAAGTGTTGCAATAGATTAGTGGGATTTACCCCATTCTTATGCCATCCACCCCCTGACCCTTAGTTACATTTTCTTAATTAAAAATTGGCCATCATTGCTCTTCTTTCTGCATTTTATGACATTTATAGAACAGAGAAAGTGGAAGCCTAAAGTACAAATCATTTGTATCATTCAATGAAGTATAGGTGTTTTGAAGAAGCAATCAGCTTTTCAAAAATATTCCAGCATGGAATTGTTGACAATTACATACAAGCCTAACAACTCTTGTTTTTATGTTAAAAGACCATGAGTAGAGTATTAGACTATAGCAACTGGGGAAGTAGGGAGAAGATCCACAGTAGGAATGCACAGAAAATTCTAATGTGTGAATATTCTAGTGGATAGATAGAGCATGGTGGCAGCATGGAGTCTGAAAGAGGCAATGGGAGGAAAATAAAGATTTATTTGGCACAAGGAAGATCAAGAAACGGGTGGAGAAAGGACTCAACCACAGAACCAGAGTTAGGAAGCAGTGTTCTTATTCATAGGATCATTGCAGGGCAAGGCAAGACCTCGGGATGGATATCAGGCAATAAATACCTCAAGATTCACTAATTTGAATTTAGTTACAAGAAGGATTTGGTGCCTAGAGTGCAACTAGGACATTAGAGAATCTATTAGTTCTTTCATTTACTTGTTTATCCATTCAATACATATTTATTGAGTACCCAGTATGTGTCAAAAATTAGGTGCAGAATATACAGAGCTGAAAAAGAGAGAAAAAATTCCTGTTCTCAAAATTTATATTCTAGTGAGCAACAAAGGAAAAGATTACCTTGATTGTAGGCAGGTGAGCTCCTGATGTAGAGCTACTTTAATCCTTCCCAGATAGGAATAACTTTGGTTTCAAAGCCTAGAGTAGGAAGGATGTTGAAGGAGAAAGCTGAGCATCCCTAAACTTGGTCTTTGGGAAGATGTTCCGGCAGGAATTCAAACAGATCACTTCACTGCTTACCTCTTTAGAATAGGAGCTAAGAAACTATACAGTTTGTGTTGAAAATCTAAATGAACATAGAAAATTCAGACTCCAAAGTCTTCTATTCCCATGATGGACTTGTGTCTTGATGTAACTGGCTGTTTTAGCATTCCACTTGATTTTGTGATTATAGACCTAGACTAAAATGAAGCACAGACTGAGAAAATGTCTGTTTTTAAAAGCAAATGTTTAACAAAGACTCTATTCCAACATTGCTGATCTGTTATAGTAGTCAAACTTTAATATCATGCTGCTGCTTTACCACTCAATATAAGCACTTACTATATTCAAGCTCTATGGATTAAGAGATTCAAACTTAGATAAATATCCTCTATCAACTACAGAAATGTAGATTTTATATTATCTTACTTCCTAGAGCTTTCAGAAGCTGGCTTATTTATTTCACTTTTACCTTATTTTCAATACTAAAACAGTGAGCCCTGATTCACATAGTTACACTTGATAAAAATAAAACCAGAAACTTGGCTAGCCAATCAAACTTCTCATTGCTTAATGGTAAGAATAAAAAGCTTTATTTTCATTTCATTAAAACGTTGACTGCTACTTTATTCTCTTACAGAAATAAAATAAATTTTTATGGAATTAGTTGGCAGTTTTTAAAACTTATGCAAATTGGTAGCAAAGCTCAAGCAGTTATACAAGAAACTGGTAACTATTAGAAATATTAAAAACTAGAATGCTTTTACTTATGTGCACATATGTGGCTGCATTTAAAGGTTGAACATGAACCAATAGCTTGTTAGGAAAAAAAAGAAGTTTCTGAAGTACATGTAATAATACAATCAGAATCTTTGAGAAGAAAATTTAAGGGAGAAAAGGCAAAGGAAATATACAGGGGCCTTAGAGAAAAAAATTGAAATAACAATTTGTCAAATAATTAGAATATAAAGGGTAAAAAAAGAAAGCATCAAATGAGTAAGAGTGTACTCATGACCACTTGAGTAATTCCTGTTTTTGTTTGATAGAAACAATGGATCTCACCACCATACTCAAATTGATAATAATAGCTCCTTGTCACAAGAAATCCATCTTGGACTTCTATTTTGATTTATGCATTTAAATGCCATTTATCTGTCTTTTGATGAATGACCTATCTCTATTTCAAAAATGTACACCTTATTTTCAAAACCTATCCTTAAACAGTATTTTGAAATACAGTGATATATTTTAAGAAAAAAAAAACAAAACAACAAATAACAGCTTTGCTAACTCTGGAATTCTTGATCATTTTCATTTGTTTCAATTATAGAATCTAATTGAACAATAATTCCTGCACATTTCATTATAAGAAAGACTATGTAGCAGATGCCAAGGTTAATTATTGGACGATTGAGTCTACCAATGAATGAGAAATGTTGTAATTAGGTACAAAAAAGTGTGAAATTGCACTTTTTATGATGTGTGAAGCCATATTTAAAATGCATATGGCTACAAATAAACAATGAGGAATAGAAAGCTTTGCATTCAGTATCTTTAGCTGGACTTGGCATGCACCAGTTGGTTCATAGGGAGAAAGCTTAGTTGGCATGTCTCAATGCTGGATTGAGGTCTATATTTAGGTGTGGACTCTCATTCCTAGGAGATTAATATCCAGGCAATAAAGAAGACATTACAATATAAAGCACAGCTTTTCCATGGGGAATTAAAAGTTTGAATTTGAAATGAAATGAAACTGGCTTAGTTATATAACCTCCTTGGGTATGCAATACAAATTTTTTGGATCTTGATTTCTATAAAATAAAAATGTTGAATTTCACGGTCTGTAAAGTTTTTCATAATGCTAAGTTTTGCAACTTGTTTCTAAATTCTATAGTTAATACCCTTTCTGGACAATGCTTTATTATGAAAGAAAAAAACAGATTTAATTTTTGGCCACTGATACTTTAGAAGAATGAGTTAGAAAGATTTTGGATACTGATATAAATATATTCTGCCCACTTAACTTAATTAAATGATTGATTCTACTTCTATTAATATTAAGTTCACATAGTGTCATCAGCAAGATGGCAAAATAGAAAATACCCTGGCATCACTGCCCTCACATTATACAGCTATAAACTATTCAAAGATGAGAATGCTACCCAGAACATACCAGACCTTGGGGGAGATGTGGAGAAACCCTCTAGACCCATGGAAACCAGAGATGTAATGACTGGGAAGAAAAATGGTAATTTCAGACTGTTCCACCCTGTCCCCCAAGCCAGCATAATGCCATTCACAAAATGATTTTTTAGATGCACAATTTGCCATGGTAAGAGGAAGGAAGTAGAGGTAAATATTGAATTTCCACAGTGGTTTGAGAATTTTCATTAGAAGCCTACTCTGGTTCTGTCCCATAGGAATCACTGAGAGTTCCAGGAGGACTGAAGGTTGTGGGGTAAATTGGGAACAAAGAGCAGGTTACTGGTTGCAATGACTGGCACGTGGACCTTAGTGGCTATTCAGCACTCTGATTATCAGGGAAACCACATTGAAGAGACTGGTCAGTGCCATAGTGCTGCAGGGAACACAATACATAAGAAAACCTGAATCCCCGACCAGATTTTACACAAAGCCCAGGTTTTTGCTTGGAGGCTTATCATGGCCCAGGAAGAACTAATAGGTTCTGATTAAGTTTTGGTGCCTGCTTAAGTTCTCCTCAGACTGAGAAACAACAGAAGGGCAGCAGGGAAATTTCAGAGCAGTATTTACGCAGCTTTGCTCACCATAAGTCTTATCCAGACTGAGAAACAATGCTAGGGTAGCAAGTTAGGTCCAGTGAAGTGTTTAAGTTCTGATGCTTACTGTAAGTCTTCCTCAAAATAGATGTGTGTTTAAATACTAATCCTAAGAAGTAAAAGTCTAAACCCATCAAAGAACATCTTCAAAAACTGGAAAAGGTGGATGCCTCCTTAAATGCACAGACATCAACATAGAGATACAAGAATTGCACAAACTCAGGAAAATATGACACCACCAACAGAAGCCAAAAATATTCCAGTAATAGACCCAGAGGATTGAAGATCTATGAAATGTTATGAAATGTATGGTGGAGATTTCAGAATATCTTCTTACATATATTCAAGGAATCATAAGACAATATGAACAGAAAACTAAATAAAATTGGAAAATAATTCAGGAATAAAATGAGAAAATTGACATAAATAGAAACAATTTTTAAAAACTTAACAGATTGCATAGAATTGTTTTTTTAAATACAAAAACTGAATTGAAAAACTCATTTGAAAGCTTAAGCAACAGACTTGATCAAACACAGGAAGGAATCAGCAAGCTTGAAGACAGAACACATCAAATTGCCCAGTCAGAGGTGTGAAAAGAAAAGGAATAAAAAGAGAAGAGTGAAGAAGGCCTGCAAGAATTATGGGATACCGTCAGATGAACTAACTCTTGCATAATTGGAGTTCCCAAAGAAGACAAGTGATAAAAGGCATCAAAAGAATATTTTAAGAATTAATAGCTGAAAATTTTCCAAATCTATAGAAAGATGATAGCATCCACATATAGGAAATTCAAAGATCACTAGTGACATTCAACCTAAAGAGGAATTGTCTTAGGCATATCATAATAATATTAGCAAATTCAAGTATAGTGAAAGAATACTCAAAGTAACAAGAGAAAGGAAACATATCACATCCAATGGAGCACAAATATAGCTTTCAACAAATTTCTCAGCAGAAACCTTGCATGCTAAGAGAGAGTAGTATTCTATATTCAAGATGCTAAAGGAACACATTGTCAACCCAGTGAAGCTATTCTTCCAACATGAAGAAGAGATAAAGACATTTCCAGATAAACAAAAGCATAAGGAATTCAACACCTGATCTATCTCACAAGAAATGTTAAAGCAAGTTTTTCAATTGGAAATAAATGGACACTAATGTGTAACAAGAAAATATCTGAAAGTATAACTGTCACTAGTAAAAGTAACAAAACTGACAAGTTCAGAATACTGTAATATAATATTACAGTAATTGTTGAAAGTAAACCACTTACATCTTAAGTATGAAGACTAAAAGACAAAACTCTTAATAATAACTACAACAATTGGTTTAGAGATAGGCAATATAAAAAGATGTAAACTGAAGCATCAAAAAGTCAAAATATGTGAAGGGTATAATGTTAAAATGTTTTTGTTTTTGATATTTTTCTTTGCAATCAAAGTTAAGCATGAATCTATAATAGATACAGAAAAATACATAGCACAGAATAAAAACATACTGCTAGAGAAAAATGACTTAGCCACAAACAAAGACAATATAAGAGGATCGAAAAGGAGGAAAGGATCTACAAAATAACCAGAAAACAAGTAAGAAAATGACAATAATAAAAGCCTTACCTATCAATAATAATTTTGAATGTAAATTGATTAAATTCTTTGACTAAAAGAAATAAAGTAGCTAAATATATTTAAAAAGACCAAACTATAGATTTCCTACAAGAAACTGACTTCACCTTAAAGTTATGCACAAACTGAAAGTGTAGAAATGGAAAAAGACATCCTATGCAAATGAAAACCAAAAAGGAAGGAATAGCCATACTTACATGAGATAAAATGGGCTTTAAGTCAAGAATTATAAAAAAAAAAAAAAAGACAAAGCAGAAGCAGGCCATTATACAATTATAAAGGAGTCAATACAGCAATATAATAATTGTAAATATATATATGAACCTAACCCAACATTGGAGCACTGGAATATATAAAACAAATATTATAAACCTAAGGGGAAAGATTGCAATGCAATAATTGTAGGAGACTTCAACAGCGTATTTTCAGCAATGGACAGGTTATCCAGAAACAAAATCAACAAATAAATTTCATAGTTAAACTACACTGTAGACCAAATGGACCCAATAGATATTTACAGGACATTCCGTGCAACAGCTGAAGAGTACACATTTTTCTCAATAGCACATGGAACATTCTTCAGGTTAGACCATATGTTATGTTACCAAACAAATCTTAACACAGTTTTTAAAAAGTTGAAAAAATCGAATTCATATCAAGCATCTTTTCTAACCACAATAGAATAGAACTCTATTCTTAATAACAGAAGGAACATTGGAAACTGTAAAAATTTATGAAAACTAAACAACACGCTTCTAAACAATGAATGGGATTGTGAAGAAAGTTAAAAGGAAATTCAAAAATTTCTTAGGGTAAATAAAAACAGAAACACAATACACCAAAATCTATGGGGCATAGCAAAAGCAATTATTATTAGGGGGTTTATAGTAATAAACACCTATATCAAAGAAGTAGAAAGACTTTAAATAAACAACCTAATGATGCACTTCCAGGAACTAGAAAAGCAAGAATTAACCAGAATTAGTAAAAGGACAGAAATAAAGATTACAACATAAGTAAATGAAATAGAGACTTAAAAAAAAATCAATGAAATAAAAAGTTGATTTTCTGAAAATATAAAATTGAGAAACATTTAGATACAGTAGGAAAAAGACCTAAATAAATAAAATCAGATTAAAAAGGAGATATTACAATTGATAACACCAACATACCAAGGATTATAAGAAACTTATGAACAACTATAGGCCAACAACCTAGAAAACCTAAAAGAAATGGATAAATTCATGGACACATAAAATCTGTGAAGATTGAACAATGAAGGAGTAGAAAACCTGAACAGACCTATAATGAGTAGAGATGGAGCAGTAATAAAGTCTCCCATCAAAGAAAATCTCAGGACTTGATGACTTCATTGCTATTCTACCAAACATCTAAAGAAGGACTAATACCACCTGTGTTTAAACTTTTTTTTTTTTTTTTAAAGGGACAATGTACAAATTCATTCTATGGAGACAGTATTACTGTGATACTAAAAGCAGACAAGAATGAATGAACAAACAAAGAAAAAGAGAGAAAAAGAAAGAAGAAAGAAAGACTATACACAAAAAACATGTATTTGTGTTTTTATGTACAAATATGATGACACTATGTGTATATATATATAAAACAGCATACATATGCTATTTTGCAACTTGATTTTCTTCACTTAGCAATATAATGTGATTGGTTACCTAATGCTGCATAAAAATTCCATCTGCATTCCATCTTCTCCAATTTCTTGCTGTTGTCTCCAAACTTTGGTGGCTTAAAACAACATTTATTATCTCATAGTTTCTATGGAGCAGGAATCTGAATGTGGCTTTGTTGGGGCTCCTGTTTGAGGATCTCTCAAAAGGCTGCAAGTCAAAATGTTCCCTGGCAGGAGGATTGCTTGAGACCAGGAATTTAAGGCTGTAGTGAACTATGATCATGCCACTGCACTCCAGCCTGGATGATAAAGTGAGAGCCCATATAAAAAAAAAAAAAAAAAGTCCAGGCATGGTGGCTCACGCCTGTAATCCCAACACTTTGGGGAGGCCAAGGCAGGTGGATTACTTGAGGCCAGGATTTCGAGACCAACCTGGATAACATGGTAAAACCCTGTCTCTATTAAAAATACAAAAGTTAGGCTGGGCGTGGTAGCTTATGCCTGTAATCCCAGTACTTTGGGAGTTTGAGGTGGTTGGATCACTTGAGGTCAGTAGTTTGAGACCAGATTGGTCAACATGGGGAAACCCCATCTCTACTAAAAATACAAAAATTAGCTGGGTATGGTGGTGCATGCCTGGAATTCCAGCTACTTGGGAGGCTAAGGCAGGAGAATCGCTTGAACCTGGGAGGTGAAGGTTGCAGTGAGCTGAGATCGTGCTACTACACTCCAGCCTGGGTGACAGAGTGAGACTCCATCTCAAACAAACAAATAAATAAATTAGCTGGGTGTGGTGGTGGATACTTGTAATCCCAGCTAGTTGGGAGGCTGAGGCAGGAGAATCACTTGAAACCCGAGAAGCATAGATTGCACTGAGCTGAGATTACGCCACTGCACTCTAGCCTGGGTGACAGAGTAAAACTGTTTCTCAAAAGAAAAGAAAATGAAAGAAAGAAAGAAAAAGAAAGAAAGAGAGGGAAGGAAGGAAGGGAGGAAGGAAGAGAGAGAAAGGAAACTACAGGCCAATATCTCTGATTAACATAGATACAAAAATCCTCAACAAATGACTAGCAAACTAAATTCAACAACACATTGAAAAGATCTTTCACCATAATCAAGTGGGATTCATTCCAGATATGCAAGGATGTTTCAACATATGCAAATCAACAAGCATAATATATCACATTAACAAAATCAAGAACAAAAGCCATATGATCATTTCAATAGATATTGAAAAATAATTTCACAAAATTCAACATCCTTTCATGACAAAAACTCAAAAAACTTGGTACAGGGGAAACATACTTCAAGATAATAAAGTCCATGTATTACGAACCCACAGCTAATAGATACTGAATGGGGAAAAACTGAAAGCCTTTTTTTCTAAAATCGGGAACAAGATGAGGATGCCCACTTTCACCACATTTATTTGGCATACTTATGGAAGTTCTAGCTTGAGCAATTAGGCAAGAGAAAGAAATAAAGGGGATCCAAATAGGAAAGGAAAACATTAAATCATTATTGTTTGCAAATGACATGATCTTATATATGGAAAAACCTAAAATCTTAACAAAAAAAGACTGTTGGAACTAATAATTCAATGAAGTTGCAAGATACAAAATCAACATGCAGAAATCAGTAGCATTTATATAAAACAACAGTGAACAGTGTGAAAAAGAAGAAAGAATCTCATTTATAGAAGCTAAAAAAATAAAATAGGAATAAATTTGACTAAAAGAAGTAAAAGAACTCTATAAGAAAACTATAAAACCCAGATGAAAGAAATTAAAGAGGACACATTAAAAAATGAAAAAAATCACCATACTTACAGTTTGGTTGTGTCCCCACCCAAATTATCTTGAATTGTAGCTCCCATAATTCCCTTGTGTTGTGGGAGAGACCCAGTAGGAGATAATTGAATCATGGGGATGGAAATCCCATACTGTTCTCCTGGGAGTGAATAAGTCTCACAAGATCTGATGGTTTTATAAGAGGTTTCCCCTTTCACTTGGGTCTCATTCTCTCTCTTGCGTGCTGCCTTGTAAGACATAACTTTCACCTTCTGTCTTGATTTGAGGCCTCCCCAGCCACGTGGAACTGTGAATGCTTTAAACATTTTTTTCTTTATAATTTACTCAGTCTCCAGTATGTCTTTATTAGCAGTATGGAAACAGAGTAATACACTCATGAATGGAAAAATATAAGTGTTAAAATGTCCATGTTCCCCACAGGCATCTATCAGTAATACCAAAGCCATTTTTCATGAACATAGCAAAAAATTTTTAAATTTATAAATAACCACAAAAGACCCTGAAAAACCAAAGCAATCCTGAGAAAAAAGAACAAAGCTGGAAGCATCACATAAAAGGAGAAACATAAACCAATGGAATAGAATAGAGAGCCCAGAAATAAATTCATGCATGTGTAGCAAGTGATTTTTTTTTTTTACAAAGTGGCCAAGAGCACACAGTGAGGAAAAGACAGTCTCTTCAATAAATGGTACTGGTAAAACTGAATATCCATATGCAGAAGAATGAATCTAAATTCCTATTTCTCACCATATAAAAAAATAATATCAAAATATAATAAAGACTTAAATGTAAGAACTGAAACTATAAAACAACTAGAGGAAAACACAGGGGAAAAGCTCCATGACATTAATTTGGGCAAAGATTTTTTTTTTTTTTTTTTGACCTCAAAGCATAGGCAACAAAAGCAAAAATTGACAATTGGGATTTAATAAAGCTAAAAAGCTTCTTCACAACAAGATAAATAATCATCAGAGTGAGGAGATAACAAGAATGAGATAGAATATTTGCAAACTATTCTTCTGACAAAGGATTAATGAGTGGACTATATAAGAAGGTCAAACAACTCGCAGAAAAAACATAAATAATTAGAATAAAAAATAGGAAATGATCTGAAGAGATATTTTACAAAAGAAGACATACAAATGGCCAATAGGTATATGAAAAGAAATGTTCAAAATTACTAATCAACAGGGAAATGCAAATAAAAACCACAAAGTGATATCATGTTACTCTAGTTAAAATAGCTGTTATAAAAATGACAAAAATTAACAGATTCTGGTGAGGACGAAGAGAAGGGAGAATGCTATTACCCTTTTGGTGTAATGTAAATTAGTCGAGCTACTGTGGAAAACGGTATGGAGGTTTCTCAAAAAACAAGAAATAGGTCTGCCATATTGTCCAGCAATACCACTGCTAGGCATTTATCCAGAGAAAAGGAAATCACTATATCAAAAAGATATCTGCACCTTGATGTTTACTGCAGTACTATTCACAACAGTTAAGCTATGGGATCAAACTAAGTGTTCATTAATGACGAATGGATAAAGAACATGTATTATATGTACATAATGGGAAATTATTTGATCACAAAAAAGAATGAAATTCTGTAATTTGCAGAAACATGAATGGAACTAGAGGTCATTATGCTAAATGAAATAAGCCAAGCACAGAAAGACAAATATCATGTGTTCTCACTCATATGTGGGAGCTGAAAAGTTGATCTCATGGAGTTAGAGAGTAGAATGATGGTTACCAGAGGTTGGCAAGTGTAGGGGAGGGAAAAATCAAGAGAGGTTAGTTGGGTACAAAAATACAGTTAGATAGAAGAAATAAAATCAAATGTTTAATAGCACCGTAAGGTGACCACAGTTAACAAAAATTTATTGTATATTTCAAAATAGCTAGAGAAAAAGATTCGGAATATTCCCAATGCAAATAATAAATGTTTTCTATAATGAATATTCTAATTACCTTAATTTGATCATTACACATTGTATACATATATTAAAATATCACATGTGGCTGGGCATGGTGGCTCTCGCCTGTAATCCCAGCACTTTGGGAGGCTGAGGCAGGTGAATGACCTGAGTCAGGAGTTTTAGACCAGCTTGACCAACATGGTGAAATGCCATCTCTACTAAAAAAAAATACAACCAGATGTGGTAGCAAGTGCCTGTAATTCCAGCTACTCAGGAGGCTGAGGTAGGAGAATCACTTGAAAGCAGGAGGCGGAGGTTACAGTGAGCTAAGATCACACTATTGCATTCCAGCCTGGGCTACAAGAATGAAATTCCATTTCAGAAAAAAAAAAAAAGGAAAGAAAGAAACAACGAAAGAAAAAACTCACAGAAAACTCCATAAATGTGCAATTATTATGTATGAACCATTATATTTACATTCCAGATGAGAAGAAGAAGAGCATACTTTTCTTCAGGACATTTTCTGGAAACTATAAACATCTCCATTTACATTGCACTGGCCAAAATTTAGCACTTGGCAATATCAAATTGCAAATTAGGCTGAAAATGTCATTATTTAGAGTAGTCACGAATTCAGCTAACAATTAGGGGCTCCAATAAAAACGTATAATGGCAAAATAGAGAACACTGCCTATTAACTGAATAAAAAGCAGAAGCTACATATGTGGGAAGTGAGCATTTTTTTCTTAAGTTGGTTAGTACTTTTAAAAAATTAAAAATATGGATAAAGCACTAGCTATATTAATAAAAATAGTGAGAAAACACGCATGCATAGTAAAGGAAATGATCAAAAAGTGAGAAAGTACAAATATACAAAATAAGAATGGCAAGGCAGGATAACTTTTATAAGAGTAAAAAATAGAAAATGTAAGAGATTACTTTTCAGATCTCCTGCATATATTTTAAAATAAATTAATGGTTAATTTTTATGAAAATAGTTTTACCCATCATGTTACCCTTTAGATAGAAAACTTAAGTAGATCAATTTGTATAGAATGAGACAGTACAGAGGAATTACCCCACAAGAAAGCATTGGGCCCAAATGGTTTCACAGTGAAAATCCATCAAAATCTCAGCGATCAGATAGCTCTAATGCTATACAAATTGTTCTAAAGGATAGAAATAAATGAAAAGCTTTACATTTCCTTTTTTTAAACATAAGTATTGATATTTAGCCTTGACAAAAATGGTACAAAAGAAAAAAATCACAGAACAATATCACTGATATTAATACACAAGTTCTAAACAAACTACTAGTGAACTAAGTTTACCAACACATTTAGAAGATGATGTGTTAGGGCCAAATAGAATTCATTCCAGGAATGCCAGATAGATTCAAAATATAGAAGATCCATTAATATAATATGTCATATAAAATTCTAAGAAGAAAAATCTTATGATTATCTCAATAAATGTTAAAAAGCCTTTGAGAAAACTCAACCCTTATTCTAGATAAAAATGTAAAATCATACAAATATAGGAATTAATAGATAACAAATTTTTATAATTGTGTATACAAATTATGAGATATATAAATTATATACATACAGTATATAGTTTTATGTTTCTACCTATCAATCAGTTGATCTATTGATCTATCACTACACATCTTAAAGCTAAAGCTAGCATTTTACTTTATGGTGAAACTAAAGGATCTTTACAAAAATACGCAGAAAAGAGTACCATTAGGTCCATTATTATTTAACACTGTACTGGACATATCAGCGAATGCAATTACATAAGAGAAATTAATTAGTGGTATAAATATAAGAAAAGAAAATATAAAACTATTTTACTTTTATTACACATATCATGGAAACATATCTGAAAAATACTAATGAATCAATAATAAAATTCAACTTTTATAATGATAATGATAACTCAAACAATAAAATAATTTGTAAATGTAGCAAGATATAAAATTTGCATACAAAAATTAGTAGATTAACATACACAAATTATAATCAGTATAGGATATGATGTTGAGAATCACCATTCACACTGAAGAACATAAGAATAGTTATAAATCTGACTGGGTGCAGTAGCTCACACTTGTAATCTCAGCACTTAAGGAGGCCAAGGCTGGTAGACTGCTTAAATCCAGGCATTCAAGACTAGCCTGGGTGACACAGGAAAATTCTGTTGCTACTAAAAATTACAAAAATGAGCAGGCATGGTAATATGCACCTGTAGTCTCAACTATTTGGGAGGTTGAGGCAAGAAGATCACTTGAGCTCAGGAGATGGAGAATGCATCTTGCCACTGCATGCTAGCCTGGGAAACAGAACAATACCCTGTCTCAGAAAAAAAAAAAAAAAAGAATAAATCTTACAAGAATATGCACAATTTATGTGTAAAAGAACTCTAAAACATTTATGAGAGAGAGAATTAAAACTGAATAAATAAAATAGTTTTTTGAATAGGATGATGTAGCATCATCAAAAACTTTTATCTCCATAATTAATTAATTTAATACAATTCCAATTTTAAAAACAGCTTTTTTTTTTTCTGAAGTTACACAAGCTAATGCCAAAATTTATAGAGAAACATAATCAAAGACTGAGAGTGGATGGAGGGAAGACACAGATGCTCGGCTGAACGTGATGGAGGCTGAAAACCCTGCATGAGTCTACCATGCACTAGGACTCCTTCCTGGCCCCCACTGAATCCTAGGGAACTGTTCAACACAGAGCAGGCAAGGAGAAACTCACTCTTGCCATAGATCTCCGGAATTCTGTCAACAGGAAACTCCACAACCCCCACAGACACTTGAGCTGATAGGGAAAGCTGCTTAGAAAAGTGGTAGGGGCAGAACTCCAGACAGTTGGGAGCCCGAAGAGTTTGGTGTGGGAACATCTGTAGTGGAGCATGCCCAGGACACCCATCCCCTGAGGCTTGGCTTACTCCTACAGGAGACTTCAGCTCTAGAAAAACTGTTGTACTTGAAAAGTGCAGGATGGTCTTGCCCATTGGTTGAGCTGGTACAACCTACCTGGGCATCCTTTCGTCTGCTGACTGCTCCTGAGGCTCCAGCCTGGCCAAACCTGCTTGCAATGCGACCTCAGATTTCCAGGATGGAGGGTTCCTGGGGGCCTGCATCATAGCTCTTGCACTAATGGACTATACTTGACCAATGGAGAGCTTCAATAGCACGCCCCCAGCACATATTCATCAGCCTGCCTGTGCCTTTCCCCCACCACAGCCTCCCTGGAGTTGCTTTACCTGCATACACTCACACATGGCCATTCCTTACATTGCTCTCCCAGCATATGTGCAGAATGGTGCACCTTGCCTTCCCTTCCTTGTCAGTATGCATGTGTGCATGCACCCTGTCCACCATGCTGCACCTGCTGGCATGAGTGCACCTCCCCAATTTCCATGCTGTGCCACCATTGCTGTTGGAGTATTTGCAGACACAGAGCCTGCTATCCAGCACCAGTGTGAAACTGGGCAGGGAGAGGAGCAGATCTGTCCTCACTCCCAGCAGCAGCTGCTGCCTGTGTGAACACATGCATAGAGGGTACACAGGGCACTGGCAGGCACAGTCTTGTCTTGTGCATGCCAGTCTTGTGCCTGCTAATGGCCTGTCCCTGTACTAACATTACTACCAGTTTAAATATGCACCCAGATGGTGGCAGAACCTCTGGCCCTCCTTTGTTGTGCTGCTACCACTGCCACTTTGAATGCCCACATGTAGGTTGGCACCCCTTCACCTACCAGGACCCTGCTACAGCTTATGAATGTGCATACTGCTGTGGTGCTGCTGCTGCTGGCATATGCAAATGAGGATAGATGCTGCTGCTACCACCCTACAAAGCATTATGGCTGGAGTCAGTTGTTGGACTGTTCTGACCAGTGGTCCAGGAACAACTCAGCCCCTCCAGCATGGCATGTTCCTAACCTTCAGGGGACACAGAACAAAGCCAGAGGCCAAATGTCAGCCTCCAAGAATTAGAGCATGCAGTCAAGGAGTTCTGAGCTGAGCCTTGGCTTCCTAAAACTCTCCAGAAATTAAGACAGTTGACAGAACCCATCTTAAACCACAACAAAACCCTCAAGGACATTGAATAGGATAAAAGAAAAAAAACCCAATGGTCAGCAGCTTCAAAGACTGACGAAACATCAGCGTACAAAGATGAGAAATAATTCATGTAAGAGCTCTGGCAACTCAAAAAGCCAGTATCTTACCTCCAAACAACCATACTAGTTCCCCAGCAAAGGTTCCTAACCAGGCTTAGATTGCAGAAATCACAGAAAAAGAATTCAAAATATGGATGGGAATGAAGCTCATCAACATACAAGAGAAAGTCATCCATTCCAATGAATTTAAGGATAATGATAAAATGATATGGGAGCTAATAGATGAAGTGGACATTATAAGAAAGAAGGAATAATCTGATCTGACAGAGCTGAAAAACACTCTACAATAATTTCATAATATGATCACAAGTATTTACAGAAGAATTGACCAAACTGAGGAAAGAATCTCAGAGCTTGAAGATTGGCTCTCTGAAATAACTCAGAGAAAAACAGAGAAAAAACAATAAAGAAGAAGGAACAAAACCTCTAAAAAATATGGGATTATGTAAAGATGAAAAAAATCTACAACTCATTAACATCTCTGAAAGAGAGAGAGAGAAAGCCATCAACATGGAAAATATATTTAAGGATCATCCATGAAAATTTCTCCAACCTTGCTAGAGAGACCAATATTCAAATTCAGGAAATGTAGAGGACACCTGAGAAATACTGCACAATAAGACCATCCTTAAGACACATAGTCATCAGATTCTCCAAGTTTGATATGAAAGAAAAAAATGTTAAAGGCAGCTGAAGAGAAGGAACAAGTTACCTATGAAGAAAATCCCATCAAGCTAACAGCATACCCATCAGCAGAAACCTTATAAGTCAGAGAATGTCCTATATTCAGCATTCTTAAAGAAAGTAATTTTCAACCAATAATTTTATATCTGGCCAAAGTAAGCTTAATAAGCAAAGGAGAAATATTTTTTCAGATGAGCAAATGCTAAGAGAATTACTACTAGACCTGCCTTACAAGATATCCTGCAGAGAGTGCTAATGTGGAAAGGAAAGACTGTTATCAGCCACTACAAAAATACACTTAAGTACATAAACCAGTGACACTGTAAAGCAACCACACAAACAAGTCTGCAGCTAACTGGATAATAACATGGTGACAGGATTAAATCCACACATATCAATATCAAACTTATATGTAAATGGACTAAATGCCCCAATTAAAAGGCACAGAGTGGCAATTTGGATAAAAAAGCAAAACCCAATGGTATGCTGTCTTCAAGAAATCCATCTCACATGAAATGACACCCACAGGCTCAGAGTAAAGGTATTGAGAAAAACCTACCA
Organism: Cheracebus regulus; assembly: GCA_963574635.1. NCBI lineage: Eukaryota > Metazoa > Chordata > Mammalia > Primates > Pitheciidae > Cheracebus > Cheracebus regulus. The sequence continues at coordinate 50,329 of CAUYQU010048355.1, forward strand.
ACTAAAGGGAAAATAGAAAAAAAGCTGGGGTTGCTATTCTAAATTCACACAAAACAGACTTTAAAAGATCAAAGACAAAGAAGGGCATTACATAATGGTAAAGGGCTCAATTCAATGAGAAGACCTAACTATCCTAATATATATGCATTCAATACAGGAGCACCCAGATACATAAAGCAAGTTCCTAGATATTTATGAAGAGATTTATATAACCACAAAATAATAGTAGCAGATTTAACATCCACTGAAGTATTAGGCAGACTAAGAAAGCAAGCTAAGCAAACTAAGAAAGATATTTGGCACCTTAACTCAACACTTGAGGACATGAATCTAATAAACATTTATGGAACTTTCCACCCCAAACCAATAGAATATACATTCTTCTCATCTGTACATGGCACATCTAAAATTTACCACACAATTGGGCATAAAACAACTCTCAGCAAATACAAAGAAAAAACTTCAAAATCATACTGACTGCACTGTTGGATCACAGTGTGATAAAAATAGAAATTAATGCTATGAAAATCACTTAATCCATACAACTAAGGGAAACTAAACAACCTGCTCCTGAATGACTTCTGGGCAAATAATAAGATATATGCAGAAATCAAGAAACTTTGAAATTAATGAGAAAAAAGGTACAACATATGAGAATTCCTAAGATACAGTCAAAGTAGTGTTAAGAGAGAAATTTATAGCACAAAATGCCCCCAACAAAACGTTAGAAAAATATCAAATTAACAAGCTAACATCACATTTAGAGAAACTAGAGAAAGAAGAGCAAACCAATCAAAGCTAGCAGAAAACAAGAAATAACCAAAATTAGAGCTGAACTGAAGGAGATTGAGACATAAAAAAACACACAAAAGACTGATGAATCCATGAGCTTGTTCTTTGAAATAAGTAATAAGATAGAGAGACTGCTAGCTAGACTAATACAAATGAGAAAAAATTCAAATAAACACAATAAAAAATGACAAAGGAGACGTTACTACTGACCCCACAGAAACACAAAAAACTTTCAGAGACTATTATAAACACCTCTGTACACACAAGCTAGAAAACCTAGAAGAAATAGATAAATTTCTGACAATATACAACCCCTGAGATTAAACCAGGAAGAGATTGAGTCCCTGAACAGACCAATAACATGTTCTGAAATTGAATCAGTAATACAAAGCCCCAACTAGAAAAAGCTCAGGACCAGATGGATTACAGATAAATTCTACAAGATATATAAATAAAAGCTGGTACCATTCCTACTGAAACTACTCCAAAAAAAAAAAAAAAAAGGAGAGGGGAATCTTTCCTAACTCATTCTATATGAGGCCAGTATTATTCTGATATCAAGACATGTCAGAGACACAACAACAACAAAAATTTCAGGCCAATATCCTTGGTGAACATAAATGCAAAAATCTTCAACAAAATACTGGCAAATGAAATCCAGCAGCATATCAAAAAGCTAATCCACTGCAATCAAGTAGGCTTTATTCCTGGGATGCAAGGTTGGTTCAACATACTTAAATCAATAAATGTTATTCACTACACAAACAGAACTAAAAGGAAAATCCACATGATCATTTCAAAAGATGCAGAAAAGGCTTTCAATAAAATTCAACATCATGTTAAAAATTTTACACAAATTAGGCATTGAAGGAACATACTTCAAAATAATGAGCCATCTATGAAAAACCTACAGCCAACATCATATTGAATGGGTTAAAGCTGGAAGCATTCCCCTTGAAAACTGTAACAAAATAAGAATGCCTTCTGTCACCACTCCTATTCAACATAGAACTGGAATTCCTAGTCAGAACAATTGGGCAAGAGAACAAAATAAAATACATCCAGATAGGAAGAGAGAAAATCAAACTATCCTTCTTTGGTGATGATATAATTCTATACCTAAAAAGTCTCATAGTTTCTGCCCAAAAGCTCCTTGATCTGATACACAACTTCAGCACAATTTCAAGATACAAAATCATGTACAAAAATCAGTAGCATTCCTATACACCAACAATGTCCAAGCTGAGAGACAAATCACAAATCCAATCCTATTCACAATAGCCACAAAAAGAATAAAATACCAAGGAATACAACTAACCAAGAAGGTAAAAGACTTCCACTATGAAAATTACAAAATACTGCTCAAAGAAATCAGAGATGACACAAATAAATGGAAAAACATTTCATGCTCATGGATATAAAGATTTAGTATGTCAAAATGGCCATACTGTTCTAGTAATTTACAATTTTAATGCTATGCCTGTCAAACTACCAATGATACTCTTCACAGAACTAGGAAAAGCAATTTTAAAATTTATATAAAACAAAAAAGCCTGAATAATCAAAGTAATCCTAACCAAAAAGAACAAAGCTGGAGGCATCATATCACAACACTTCAAACTATATTACAAAGCTACAGTGCCCAGAACAGCATGATCCTGGTCAAAAACAGACATACCGCAATGAAACAGAATAGCAAAACCAAAAATAATGCCATACACCTACAACCATAAGATCTTTGATAAAATTCACAAAAACAAGTAATGGGAAGAAGACTCTTTTCAATAAGTGATGCAGGGATAACTGGCTAGCCATATGCAGAAGACTGAAACTATATCCCTTCCTTATTATACCTTATGCAAAAATTATCTTATAATGGATTAAGGAGAAATCTAAAACCAAAAACTAAAAGAACCCTGGAAGATGACCTAGTGTATTAATTTGTTCTCTCATTACTATAAAGAACTACTTGAGGCTGAGTAATTTATAAAGAAAAGAGATTTAATTGACTGAGAGTTCTGCAGGCTGTATAGGAAGCATAGCTAGGGAGGCCTCAGGAACCTTAAAATCATGGTGGAAGAGGAAGGGGAAGCAGGCATGTCTTACATGGCTAGAGAAGGAGGAAGATAGTAAAGCGTAAGTTGCCACACACTTGTAAACCTTGTAAACAACCATGTCTCATGAGAACTCACTTGCTATCATGAGAAGAGTAAGGGAGAAGACCACCACCATGATCTAATAACCTCTCACCGGGTACCTCCTCCAACCTTGTAAGCAGGCACATCTTACATGACTGGAGATGGAGGAAAAGAGTGGAATGGAAACTGCCATACACTTTTAAACAAGCAGGTCTCAAGAGAACTCATTCAGTATCATGAGAATAGTAAGGGGGAAATCTACCCCTATGACCTAAGCACTTCCCATTACAGCTTGACATGAGATTTGGGTAGGGGTGCAAATCCAAATCATATCATTCGTTTCCTGGCCTATTCTGAAGCTCATATCTTTCTCACATTGCAAGTATAATAATCCCTGCTCAACAGTCTCCTAAGTCTTTTTACTCATTTTAGCATTAACTCAGAGGTCCAGAATCCAAAGTCTTACCTGAGATGAGGCAAGTCCCTTCTGCCTACGAACCTATAAAGTCAAAATCAAGTTAGTTACTTCTGAGATAAAATAGGGGTACAAGCATTGGATAAATAATCACATCCCAAAAGGAAGAAATGAGCCAAAACAAAGGGACCACAGGCCCCATGCAAGTCCAAAACTCAACAGGGCATTTATTAAATCTTTAAGCTCCAAAATAATTTCCCTTTACTCCATGTCTCACATACAGGCCAAATTTATGAAAGGGATCAGTTCCTAATGCCTTGAGCAGTTCCAACACTGTGGCTCTTCAGGGTATATCCCTCTTAGCTGCTTTCATAGTCCAGCATTGGGTGCCTGCAACTTTTCCAGGTGCAAGGTACAAGTTGTCAGTGGATCTACCATTTTGGGTTCTGGAGGATGGTGGCCCTTTTCTCATAGCTCCAGTAGGTAGTGCTCCAGTGGGATCTCTGTGTGAGGGCTCCAATCCCACATTTTCCTTCTGCATTTCGCTAGTAGAGGTTCTCCATGAGGGCTCCCCCACTGCAGCAGACTTATGTCTGGATATCAAATTGTTTCCAATTATCCTCTGAAATCTAGGTGGAGGCTCCCAAACCTCAGGTCTTGCCCTCTGTACACCCACAGGCTTAACACCACATGGAAGCTGCTAAGTCTTATGCCTTGTATCTTATGGAGAAGTTGCCTGAGACATATCTGGAGCCTTTTAAGCCATTACTGGAGCTGGAGAAGCTGGGACATCGGGAGCAGTGTCCTGAGGTTGTGCAGAGCAGCAGAACCATGGCCTGGCCCATAAAACCATTCTTTCCTCCTAGGCCTCCAGGCCTGTGATGGGAGGGGCCCCCTCAAAAGTCTCTGAAATGTCTTTCAGGCATTTCTCCCATTGTCTTGGGTATTAACATTCCTCTTTACTTATGCAAGAGCTTTACTTCATGCTCCTCTTTACTTATGCAAATTTCTGTAGCTAGCTTGACTTCTTCCCCAGAAAATGAGTTTGTCTTTCTACCACATAAGTAGACTGCAAATTTTCCAAACTTTTATGCTCTGCTTCCCTTTTAAATAAGTTCTAGTTTCAGATCATCTCTTTGCTCATGCATAACAAAAGTGACCTTGGTTCCAGTTCTTAGGAAATTTCTCATCTCTATCTGAGACATCCTCAGCCTGGACTTCATTAACCATATCACTACTATCATTTTGCTCATAACAATTTAACAAGCCTCCAGGAAGTTTCAGACTTTTCCTTATCTACCTCTCTTCTTTTGAGCTCTACAAACGGTTCCAACTTCTGTCCATTACCCAGTTCTAAAGTTGCTTCCACATTTTCAGGTATCTTTATAGCAATGCCCCACTTTCTGGTACCAATTTTCTGCATTAGTCCACTCTCACATTCCTATAAAGAACTACCTGAGACTGTATCATTTACAAAGAAAAGAGGTTTAATTGACTCACAGTTCCACAGGCTGTATAGAAAGCATGGCTGGGGAGATCTCAGGAAACCTACAATCATGGTGGAAGTTAAGGGGGAAGCAGGCACATCTTGCATGACTGGAGATGGAGGAAGAGAGTGGAATGGAAGCTGCCACACACTTTTAAACAAGCAGGTCTCAAGAGAACTCATTCACTATCATGAGAATAGTAAGGGGGAAATCCCCTATGACCTAAGCACTTCCCATAGGCCCCTCCTCTAACACTGGGTATGACAGTTTGACATGAGATTTGAGATAGGAGCACAAATTCAGATCATGTCACCTAGGAAATACCATTCTGGGCATAAGACCTAGCAGAGATTTTATGACAAAGACACCAAAAGTAATTGCAACAAAGATTGACAAATGAAACTTAATTAAACTATAGAGCTTCTGAACATTAAACACACACACACACACACACACACACACACACACACACACACACATTAAACAAAAACTATCAACAGAATAAGCAGATAATCTACAGAATGGGAGGAAATTGTTGCAAACTATGCATCCAACAAAGATCTAATATCTAGCACCTGTAAGGAACTTAAACAAATTTACAAGCACAAAACCAACAACCCCATTAAAAGGTGGGCAAAGGACATGAACAGACACTTTTCAAAAGAAAGCATTCATGTGGCCAAGAAGCATATAAAAAAATGTTCAACATCACTAATCCTTACAGAAATGCAAATAAAAGCCATAATGAGATATCCTCTCACACCAGTCAGATTATCTATTAATAAAAAGTCAAAAAATAACAGATCTTGGTGAGGTTGTAGAGAAAAGGGGATGCTTATGCACTGCTGGTGTGAATGTAAACTAGTTTAGCCATTGTAGAAAGCTGTTCATCAATTTTTTAAAGAACTTAAAACAGAATTACCATTTGACCCAACAATACTATTATTGTGTATATACTCAAAGAAATATAAATCATTTTACCATAAAGAAACGTACATGTGTATGTTCATTGCAGCACTATTCACAATAGCAAAGATACAGAATCAACCTAAATTTCCCTCAATGACAGACTTGATAAAGATAATGTTGTATATACACACTAGGTAATACTATGCAGCCATAAAAGTGAATGAGAGCTTGTCCTTTGCAGCAACATAGATGGAGCTGGAGGCCATTATCCTAAGCAAATTAACACAAGAACAGAAAACCAAATACCACATGTTTTCACTTATGAGTGGAATCTAAACATTGAATACACATGGACACAAAGAAAGAAACAACAGATATTAGGGCCTACTTGAGAGTGGAGGGTGGGAGGAGGGTGAGGATCAAAAAAATATCTATCAGTTACTATGCTTACTACTTGGGTGATTACATAATGTGTGCACTGAACCTCTACAACACAAAATTTACTTATATAACAAACCTGTACATGTACCCCTTAACCTAAAAGGTATCATATGAAAAAAGGTAGAAATAAATTTAAAAAAAACATAAAAGATTAATAAAATAACTGAAATAGAAAAGTTATGGAAGGTATTAAAATATAAAATTATAAAGCCTCTATAATTGTAACTGCAAATCACTCGTAAATAAATAGCTTTGAAGAATCAAATAGAAAGGCCAGATACAGACCCAAATAACATGGAATTACTGGATAAAAGAGTAGTGGGATTTCTAATTTTTTGAGCAAACATGGACTTTAAATAAAAAGTGGTGGACAACTGTATAGTCTTCTGGGTAAAGATAAAGTTTGATCTATGTCCCATACCCACACAGAAACCTCCAAATGGATGGGAGATCCAAGTATTAAAAAAAAAAAAATGAAACCATATAAACATTAGGAAAAAGTGTGGGTAAATTCTGCAATCTGGGAATAGGAAAAGGCTTTCTATCTTTCAAAATCTAGATGCAATAGAAAAAAGATGGATTGATTTGATTACATTAAAAGAAACCTTCAGCCTGGGGAAAACATTTTTAAAAATTATATTATTCACATAGTTAAAAAAATTAACAAGAAGATAATATTGACATATATTTAGGAAAATAATATTTTAAACAAATTTAAAAGCTTAAAAATTGAGAGAGACATTTTACATTTACTAGGGTGACTATAATCAATAAGACAATGAAAAGTATTGGTGAGGATTTGGAGAAAATGAAATTCTCCTTCATTGCTGGTGTGAATATGAAATAATAGAGCACTTTAGAAAACAGTTTAGCAGTTGGAGACTTCTGCCAAGTTGGCCAAATAGCAATAGTTCTGGTCTGTAGTTCCCAGTGAGGGCATACCAGAAGACGAATGATCTCCTCATTTCTAACTGAGGTATCAGGTTCATCTCATTGGGACTGGTTAGACAGTGAGAATAGCCCAAGGTGGGCAACCCAAAGCAGGGTGGGGCACCACCTCACTCAAGAGGTGCAAGGGGCCAGAAACTCTCTCTCCCAGCCATGGGAACCCATTAGGGACTTTTCCTGACACTGCAGCACTCCGCTTAGATATTACACTTTTCCCATGGTCTACACAACCTGCAGACTAGGAGATTCCCTCTGGTACCCACAATGCCAGCCCTGGGGTTTCCAGCACAAAACTGGGTGCCTGTTTTAGTCAAGTGGCACCTGGAGCACCAGCAAGACAGAACCACCCATTTCCCTGAAAAAGGGGGCTAAAGCCAGGGAACCAAATGAGCTTACTTGGGGGGTTCCACCCCCATGAAGACAGGCAAGATAAAACACACTGGCTTGAAATTCTTGCAGCCAGCACAGCAGTCTGAGCTCCACCAGGACATTTGAGGTTGGTGGGTGGAGGGGCACCAGCCATTGCTGAGGCTCTGGTAGGTGGCTTCAACATTGCCTGTATAAACAAAGCCATCACCTCTGGGAAGTTTACACAGCAGCTGGGCAGAGCCCAGCACTGCAGCTCAGCAAAGCCTCTGCAGGCTGATTATGAAGTAGATTCCCTTCTGACTGGGCAGAGCATCTCAGAAAAAAAAGGCAGCAGCTCATCAGGGACTTACAAAACCCCCACCTCTGGGACAGAGCACCTGGGAAAAGAGGTGGTTGTGGGTTCCACGTTAGCAGACTTAAATGTCCCTACCTGGCAACCCTGGAGGGAGCAATGGAGCCCCCAGGACAGTGCTTAAGCTCTGTCAAGAAACATGCTGCCTCCTCAAGTGGCTCCCTGTCCCTCTGTGGATTCTAACTGGGAGACACGTCATACAAGAGAGCTCTGGCTGACATCTGGCAGGTACCCTTTTGGGATGAAGCTACCAGCAGAAGAAACAGGCAGCAGTCTTTGCTGTTCTGCAGCCCCCATGGGTGATTCCCAGGCGAACAGGGTCTGGAGGGGACCTTCAGTAACCTCCAGCAGACTTGTAGTAGAGGGGCCTTACTGTTAGAAGGAAAACTGACAAGCAGAAAGAAATAGCTTCAACATCAACAGAAAGGACACCCACTCAGAAACCGTGTCCAAAAGTCACCAACTTCAAAGACTAAAGGTAGATAAATCCACGAAGATGGGAAGTAGCCATTGCAAAAAGGCTGAAATCACCAAAAGCCAGAATGCCTGTTCTCCTCCAAGGGATCACAACACCTCACCAGCAAAGGAACAAAACTGGATGGAGAATGAGTGTGATGAATTGACAGAAGCAGACTTCAGAAGGTGAGTAATAACAAACTTCTCCGAGCTAAAGGAGCATGTTCTAACCCAATGCAAGGAAACTAAGAACCTTGAAAAAGGTTACATGAAATGCTAATGAGAATGACCAGTGTGGAAAAGAACATAAATGACATGATGGATCTGAAAAACATAGCATGAGAACTCTGTGAAGCATACACAAGTTTCAATAGCCGAATCGATCAAGCAGAAGAAATATCAGAGACTGAAGATCAACTCAATGAAATAAAGTGAGAAGACAAGGTTAGAGAGAAAAGAGTGAAAATAAATGAACAATGCCTCCAAGAAACATGGGATTATGTGAAAAGACCTAATCTACATTTGATTGACATACCTGAAAGTGACGGGGAGAACAAAACAAAGTTGGAAAACACTCTTCAGGTTATTATCTAGGAGAACTTCCCCAAACTAGCAAAGCAGGCCAACATTCAAATACAGGAAATACAGAGAACACCACAAAGATATTCCTCGAGAAGAGCAAACCCAAGGCACATAATCATCAGATTCACCACGGTTGAAATGAATTAAAAAATGCTAAGGGCAGCCCGAGAGAAGGGTCGGGTTACCCACAAAGGGAAGCCCATCAGACTCACAGCGGATCTCTCTGCAGAAACTCTACAAACCAGAAGAGAGTAGGGGGACAATATTCAACATCCTAAAAGAAAATAATTTTCAACCCAGAATTTCATTTCCAGCCAAACTAAGCTTCATAAGTGAAGTAGAAACAAAATCCTTTATGGACAAGAAATTGCTAAGAGATTTCATCACCACCAGGCCTGCCTTATAAGAGCTCTTGAAGGAAGCACGAAACATGGAAGAACAACCAGTACCAGCCACCACAAAAACATGCCAAGCTGTAAAGACCATTGACACTATGAAGAAACTGCATCAACTAACAGGCAAAACAACCTGCTAGCATCAAAATGGCAGGTTCAAAAGACACAGATTGGCAAATTGGATAAAAAGTCAAGATACACACAGGCTAAAAATAAAGGGATGGAGGAAGGTATACAAGCAAATTGAGAACAACAACAATGAAAAAAGCAGGGGTTTCATTCCTGGTCTCTGATAAAACAAATTTTAAACCAACAAAGATCAAAAGAGACAAAAAATGGCATTACATAATGGTAGAGGGATTAATGCAACAAGAAGAGCTAACTATCCTAAATATATATGCAGCCAACACAGAAGCACCCAGATACATAAAGTGAGTTCTTAATGACATGCAAAGAGACTTGAACTCCCTCACAATAATAGTGGGAGACGTTAACACCCCACTGTCAATACTAGACACATCAATGAGACAGAAAATTAACAGGAGATATCCAAGACTTGAACTCAGATCTGGATCAAGTGGACCTAATAGACATCTGCAGAACTCTCAACTCCAAATCCATACAATATATATTCTTCTCAGCGCCACATCACACTTAATCTAAAATTGACCACATAATTGGATGTAAAACACTCCTCAGGAAATGCAAAAGAATGGAAGTCATAACAGTCTCTCAGACCTCAGTGCAATCAAATTAGAATTCAGGATTAAGAAACTCACTCAAAACTGCACAACTACATGGAAAGTAAACAACCTGCTTCTGCATAACTACTGGATAAATAATGAAATGAAGGTAGAAATAAAGATGTTCTTTGAAACCAATGAGAATGAAGACACAACGTACCAGAATCTCTGGGACACATTTAAAGCAGTGTCTAGAGGGAATTTTATAGCACTAAATGCCTACATGAGAAGTGAGGAAAGATCTAAAATCGACACCTATCATCAGAATTGAAAGAGCTAGAGGAGGAAGACTAAAAAAAAACCTCAAAAGCTAGCAGAGAACATGAAATAACTAAGATCAGAGCAGAACTGAAGGTAATAGAGAAACAAAAAAACCCTTCAAAAAATCAATAAATCCAGGAACTCTTATTTTGAAAAGATCAACAAAATAGATGGACCACTAGCCAGACTAATAACAAGGAAAAGAGAGAAGATTCACATAGATGCAGTTAAAAATGATAAAGGAGATATCACCACACCAATCCCACAGAAATACAAACTACCATCAGAGATTACTACAAACACCTCTATGCAGATAAACCAGTAAATCTAGAAGAAATGGATAAAATCCTGGACACTTACACCCTCCCAATACTAAACCAGAAAGAAGTTGAATTCTTGAATAGACCAAGGTCTGAGGTTGAATTGAAATAGACCAATTAATAGCTTACCAACTAAAAAACGTCCAGGACCAGATGAGTTCACAGCTGGACTCTACCACAGGTACAAAGAGAAGCTGGTATCATTCCTTCTGAAACTATTCCAAACAATACAAAAAGAGGGAATCCTCCCTAACTCGTTTTATGAGACCAACATTATCCTGATACCAAAACCTGGCAGAAATGCAAGGGAAAAAGATTTCAGGCCAATATCCATGATGAATATTGATGCAAAAATCTTCAATAAAATATTGACAAACTGAATCCAACAGCACATCAAAAAGCTTATCTATCACAATCAAGTCGTCTTCATCCCAGGGATGCAAGGCTGGTTCAACATCCACAAATCTATAAAGTAATCCATCACATAAACAGAACCAAAGATAAAAACCACATGAATATCTCAATAGATGCAGAGAAGGCCTTCGACAAAATTCAACAGCACTTTATGATAAAAACCTAATAAGTTAGTCATCAATGGATCATATCTCAAAATAATAAGAGCTATTTATGACAAACCCACAGCCAATATCATACTGAATGGACAAAAACTGGCAGCACACCCTTTGAAAACTGGCACAAGACAAATACGCCCTCTCTCTCCACTCCTATTCAACACAGTATTGAAAGTTCTGGCTAGGATCATCAGGCAAGAGAGTATTTGAATAGGAAGAGAGGACGTCAAATTGTCCCTGTTTACAGATGACAAGATTGTATATTTAGAAAACCCTGTTATCTCAGCCCCAAATCTTAAGCTGGTAAGTGACTTCAGCAAAGTCTCAGGATACAAAATCAATGTGCCAAAATCGCAAGCATTCCTATACACCAATAGTAGACAAACAGAGAGCCAAATCATGAGTGAACTCCCATTCACAATTGCTACAAAGCTAATAAAATACCTATGAATACAACTAACAAGGGATGTGAAGGACTTTTTCAAGGAGAACTACAAACCACTGCTCAAGGAAATAAGAGAGGACACAAACAGAAAGAAAAATGTTCCATGTTCATGGTTAGGAAGAATCAATATCATGAAAATGGCCATACTGCCCAAAGTAATTTATATATTCAATGTTATCCCCATCAGGCTACCAATGACTTTCTTCACAGAACTGGAAAAAAACCACTTTAAACTTCATATGAAACCAAAAAAGAGCCTGCATAGCCAAGACAATACTAAGCAA
>CAUYQU010048356.1:0-15389 GCA_963574635.1 Cheracebus regulus
TGTGATTTTCCTTATAAATTTCAATAAAATTAAAAGTGCTCTGTTTACAATAGCAAAGACCTGGAACCAACCCAAATGCCCATCGATGATAGACTGGACAGGGAAAATGTGGCACATATACACCATGGAATACTATGCAGCCATAAAAAACGACGAGTTTGTGTCCTTTGTAGGGACATGGATGAACCTGGAAACCATCATTCTCAACAAACTGACACAAGAACAGAAAATCAAACACCGCATGTTCTCACTCATAGGTGGGTGTTGAACAATGAGAACACACGGACACAGGGAGGGGATCATCACACACTGGGGTCTGTCAGGGGGAAATAGGGGAGGGACAGCAGGGGGTAGGGAGTAGGGGAGAGATAGCATGGGGAGAAATGCCAGATACAGGTGATGGGGAGGAAGGCAGCAAATCACACTGCCATGTGTGTACCTATGCAACAATCTTGCATGATCTTCAAATGTACCCCAAAACCTAAAATGCAATTTTTAAAAAAATAAAAAAAAAAAATTAAAAGTGCTTTTATTGTTTTCTAGATCTAAACATAATGTGGAGCTTTTGAAAATATTTCTGATATGGTTTGGCTGTGTCCCCACCCAAATCTCATCTTGAATTTTAGCTCCCACAATTCCCACTTGTCGTGGGAGGGACCCAATGGGAGTAATTAAATCATGGGGACGGGTTTGCCCATGCTGTTCTCATAGTAGTGAATAAGTCTCACAAGATCTGATTGTTTTATAAAGGAGAGCACCCCTACACAAGCTCTCTTTTTGCCTGCTGCCATGTAGACATGGCTTTGATTCTCCTTATCTCCTGCCATGATTGTGAGCCGCCCCCCCCAGCTATGTGGAACTCCGAGTCAATTAAACTTCTTTCCTTTATAAATTGCCCAGTTTCAGGTCTGTCTTTATTAGCAGCATGAGAACAAACTAATACGATTTCTTTCTTGTTACTATTATATTGTCTGAATCAGGCTAGATTTGAATTTGTTAGCATAGCTCTAAATCAAACAACATCAAGCATGAGATCATTTCTTGTATCTCTACTCCATCTTGTGTGATTGGGCAAATGTCACCAGTAGAAGGGAGTCCTCTAAGCATCTGGGTCAGCTTTGTATGAAGGTGTAAGTGGTAGACAAGTTGCCAGGGTGAGAAGTTTCTGCAGATACCCTTCAAACCTCTCCACATATCCTCTCTCTCCCACTGTTGATGGCTTCCTCTACACCAGGACATAAGTCTTTCCTTCTGCAATTAGAGAAGTCAGGTTACTTAAATTCATGCGTTAAATTATTCATAGAGAGCAAATTGTGATGGAGGTGTGGGAGGAAGAATTGAATACTCAATTTGTACAGTCTCCAAATAAGGTATGTACATTGTCTTCTTTCAGTCTCACAAGCCTTTAAGGTAGCAGTGTTGATGTTCCCATTTTATAAAGACCCTAGAACTTAGAAATGCTAAGTGACTTCCTCTATGTGCCATGGCTGGTAGAGTAGGGATTTGAAGCCAAGTAGCATGAATCCAGTTTTAATGCTCTTAGCCACTGTGCTAGGATCTTGATTCATGGTTTGAAACCCTGCCTTACCCAAATAGTAAATGCAAACCGGTCCAGTCCAGGCTGGGAGTGCCTGTGCTGAAAAGTTGCAAGATAAGAATGCTGGGCCTGATTGATAGGGCTTTCTCAATTACCTGTTCCTACATTCTGTGTCTGCTTCCATTCTGGTGACCCCCAACCCTGGGAAATGCTTTTCATGCCCATTCATTAGATGTGATCATATCATATCATTCAAATTTACAATTATGGAGGTCACCTAGCAATTTACAATTGCTTTGTCTGCCTAGCTTGAGTTTACTCAGAAACAGCTCTTCCTCATCCTACTCAGATGCCCTGTAAGGCCTCCTTCCTTGCCCTACAGAGCAGAAAGCAATGAGATTAGTGTATGTTACAGTCTGATATTTGTGTTCTCCAAAATTCATATTTTGAAATGCTAACCACCAAGGTGATTGTATTAGGGGGTGGGGTGTCTTAGGTCATTTTGTGCTGCTATCACAGAATGCCTGAGACTGAATAATTTATAAAGAACAGAAATTCATCTCTTATAATTCTGGAGACTGAGATATCCAAAATTCAGGGGATAGCAGATTCTGTGTCTGGTAAGGGCTTGCTCTTTGCTCCAAAGATGGTACCTTGTCACTGTACCGCGTCATGACAGAAGGACAAACACTGTATTCTCACAAGGCAGAAGGAATGAAAGGTCTAGGCCAGTCCTGAAGTCCTTTTTTTTTTCTCTGAGACAAAGTTTCATTCTTTTTGCCCAGGCTGGAGTGCAATGGCGCAATCTTGGCTCACCACAACCTCCGCCTCCTAGGTTCAAGCGATTCTCTTGTTTCAGCCTCCTGAGTAGCTGGGATTATAGACATGTGCCACCACACCCAACTAATTTTGTGGGGTTTTTGGGGTTTTTTTGGGGGGGGTTAGTAGGGACGGGGTTTCTCCATGTTGGTCAGGCTGATCTCAAACTCCTGACCTCATTTGATCAACCCACCTCGGCCTCCCAAAGTGCTGGGATTACAGGCATGAGCCACCTCACCCGGCCCCCTGAAATCTTTATAAGGGCATTAATTCCAATTCATGAAGACAGAGCCCTCATGACTTAATCACTTCCCCCAAGTGCCCCAACTCCTAATACCATCATCTTGGGGTTTACGTTCCAATATATAAATTTTGGAGAGACACATACATTCAACTCATAGCAACTGATATTATCCACTTCACATCCACTAGGATAATTGTAATAAAAACGTCAGATAATAACGAATGTTGGAAACGATGTGGAGAAATCATAATCCTCATTTATTGCTAGTAGGAACATAAAAATGGCACAGCCACTTTGGAAAACAGTGCAGCAGTGTGTCAAAAGTTAAAAATAGAGTTATTTGATTCAAAAATTCCCCTTCTAGGTATATTATATCCAAAAGAAATAAAAACATACAAGTCCACAAAAAAGCTTGAATGCATATGTTCAGGGCATTATTCATAATAGCTAAAAAGTGGGAACAATCCAAATGTCCATCAAGTGATGAGTGGATAAAGGTGGTATATTCATAGGATGGAAATGTATTTGGTCATAAAAAACAAAAATACTCATGCTATAACATGAGTGAATCTTCAAAACATTATGCAAAGTAAAAGAAGCCAGTCACAAAAGACCACTTATGATTTCATTTATATGAAATGTTCAGAATAGGTAAATCTATAAAGATAGAAAGCAGAATAGTGCTTGCCTAGGGCTAGAGAGATTGGAAAATGACACAGCTACAGGGTACAGTGCTTCTTTGGGAAATGATTAGAATGTTGCAAAATTTATTGTGATGATGGTTGCATACTTCTGTGAACATGCTAAAAACCACTGACTTGTACACTTTAAATGGGTGAATTGTATGGTATGTGAATTGTATTTCAATGAAGCCACTAATTAAAAAAAAAAAAGGTGACATAATGGAAAACAACATCCAGGCAAAAACAAAAATGAGTTCAGTGGATGGATTGATCTGGCCTGGAGCAATGGTTCTCATTCAGGGGTGTACTTGCTCCTGAGCACCATGAGGTGGCCCCTGGGAGGTCCCAGTACAGAGTGTCCTGACCACATGTGGTGAGCACAGCCTTGCAGGAGGTCTGCTTTCAGGATCGGGAAACCAGACTCAGAGTCTAGGAGGCAGGAGAATGTGAGGGAAGGAAGCTGAGCTTTAGCACCAGACGCACACAGGCCTGATAGCTGGTGTGCATGGCAAGTCAGTTTCTTCATCTGAGCTCCAGTTCTACTGTCTACAGTCCCATCACTCAAAGCATGCTCATGCCCAACAAGATCAAGTTGTTAGATATGCAGAATCTTAGGCCACACCCCAGAACTACAGAATCAGAATCTGTGTTTTGTTGAAGTGTAGCAAGCACTGACTTACAAAATGGAAATAACAATACTTTTTTCAAAAGAACTTTGTGAGGATTCTTAACAGTAATTACTGCCATTTACCTGATACTATGGGCTAGATACTAGGATAGTCTATTGCAGAGGCCTAGCTTAGTGACTGCACATAGTAAGTGCTGTGTCTGACTTTTTGTGTTCCCCCAAAATTCACCTGTTAAACCTAAACCCCAAGGTGATGGAGGTGGGGCCTTTGAAAGTGATTAAGTCATAAGAGTGAAGCCTTATTAATGGGATTAGTGTCCCTATAAAAGAGGCCCCAAAGAGCTGCCCATACCTATCCACTATGAGAGGTCACGGCAAAAAGGTACCATCTATAAACGAAGAAACAGGCACTCAGCAAATATCAAGTTTGCCAGTGCCTCGACCTTGGGCTTCTCAGAATCCAAATCTGCAAGAAATACATTTCTGTGATTTTTATTTTTTATTTTTATTTTTCGTAGAGATAGGGTCTTGCTTTGTTGCCCAAGCTGGTCTTGAATACCTGGCTTCAAGTTATCCACCCACCTCAGCCTCCCAAAGTGCTGAGATTACAGGAATAAGGCACCATGCCTGGCCTAAACTTCTGTTATTTATAAACTTTCTAGTCTATAGAATTTTGTTACAGCAGCTCAAATGGACTAAGACAATAAATCTTCAATATGTGGCAGTTATTGTTTAAAAGAGCCTGACTCAGGAGGAAAAAGGAGTCTGAATGTTGGAATCTGACACAACCAATCCTCACACTGACTCTGCCCCTCTGTGACACTGAGATCTTGAGCAAGTTATTTAACCCTCCTGAGCCTTGACCTGCTAATCTGTAAAGTGGGCTTACCTCACAGAGTGGTTGTGAAACTTAAATGAGAAAACATGTGTCCCGTAGCTGCCCTGTACCTGGCAACACAGTGGAGTCCAGCAAATAGCTGGATACTTTCTCTTCTCCCTACAACCAGACCTAGAAGGACTTTGTTGTGGAAGAGACTCAGCCATCTTGAAGCATTCTCGATCTTGCACCTAGCCCTACCTCTCCATATTATTCATTCACGTATCTACTGACAAAATTCTTTCTGAGCATCTACTATGGGCCAAGCACAATGCTACGTGAACAGACACTGCAGCTGTGGTTTCCGACTCATGAAACTCAACCTGGCCTTAATAAAATAGGCCTGTTTACCCACCTGCTTTGAGAGCTGTAAAACCAAAGCACATTGTCTCTCAGCAGCCATCTGAAACAATTAGTCTAGATTCTCAGCCCTAATGTGCTTCCACACTGTGAAAAAGTACTTTTTCAAGAGGGGAAGAAGACATAAATTAGTATAATAATGTAATTAAAATGCATTTTCCTTCCACTTATTTAAATTAATCTTTTTTACATCTTAAGAAATTGCATCCTTCCTTGGAAGTAGTTAAAAAGATTCAAAAAGATTGTTAAGATAAAGCAAGAAATGCCCCAAACACAAAACACAAATACCCTACCCCGCAAGCCAAGGAGAGCCACCCTTCCTGCAATGATGACTGCCATGTCTACAAAAGACCCTGGACTTTGGGGCTCCACAGAGACCCTTGGATGAGATTTCCCAGGACCAGGTCACCAGCCCTCTCGGTAAACACTCCTTTGTTCATTCTCTCAAAATTTTCTTCTGTGCCTGACACTAGGAACACCAAAATGGATAGTGGTATTGTTTGAATATCTGTGCCTCTCCAAATCTCATGTTGAAATATAATCCCCAGTAATGGAGGTGGGGTCTAGTGGAGGTGTTTGGATCATGAGGGCACATCCCTCATGAATGGCTTGGCACCATTCATTTGGTGATGAGTGAGTTCATGCGAGATCTGGTAGTTTAAAAGTGTGCAGCACCTCCTGCTCACTTGCTCCTGCTCTGCTTTTGCCTTCCACCGTGATTGCAAGCATCCTGAGGCCTTCCCGGAAGCAGATGTCAGTGCCGTGCTTTCTGTACAGCCTGCAGAACTGTGAGCCAATTAGACTGCTTTTCTTTATAAATGATCAAGCCTCTTCAATAAAATTCAACATCTCTTCCTGTTAAAAACTCTCAATAAATTAGTATTGAAGGAGCATACCTCAAAATAATAATAGCTATCTATGACAAACCTACAGCCAACATCGTACTGAATGGGCTAATGCTGGAAGCAGTCCCCTTGAAAACTAGCACAAGACAAGGATGCCCACTTTCACCACTCCTATTTAACACAATATTGGGAGTTCTGGCCACGGCAATCAGGCAAGGGAAAGAAATAAAGGTACATTCAAATAGGAAGAAATAAAGTCAAACTATTCCTGTTTGCAGATGACATGATCCTATATCTAGGAAACCCCATCATCTCACCCAAAAGCTTCTTAAGCTGATAAGCAACTTCAGCAAAGTCTCAGTATACAAAATCAATGTGTAAAAATCGCTAGCATTCCTATACACCAGCAGACGTCAAGCCAAGAGCCAAGTCATGAACGAACTCCCATTCACAATTGCCACAGAAAGAATGAAGTACCTAAAAATACAGCTAACAAGGGAGGCAAAAGAGCTATACAAGAACTACAAACCACTGCTCAAAGAAATCAGAGGTGACACAAATGAAAAACCATTTCATGCTCATGAATAGGAAGAATTAATATCATTACAATGGCCATACTGCCCAAAGCAATTTATAGATTCAATGCTCTTCCCATTAAACTACCATTGGCATTATTCACAGAACTAGAGAAAACTATTTTAAAATTCAGATAGAACCAAAAAGGAGCCCGAGTAGCCAAGCCAATCCGAAGCAAAAAGAGCAAAGCTGGAGGGCTTTGTTACTACAGGGCTACAGTAACCAAAACAACATGGTACTGGTACAAGAACAAACACATAGACCAGTGGAACAGAATAGAGAACCCAGAAATAAACCTATTTACCTACATTCATCTGATGTTTTACCAACCTAACAAAAACAAGCAATGGAAAAAGGATTCCCCATTCAATCAATAGAGCTGGGATAAATGGCTAGCCATATACCCAGACAGGACACAGTCCCTGTCCTCAAGGGGACTGACTGTCTAGTAAGAAGCCAGTCAAGCAAAAAAGAGTAGGACCCCAGGGCCACCAGTGTTCTAACAGGGACACACACAGAGAAAGGACCCCACCACGCCTGGCAGGCAGGCAGTAGCAGGGTGGACTCCTCATAGGTGACCTTTTAACTGAGTCCAAGGATGAGAAAGAATAGCCAGATGGGGGAGGGAATACGGGGCTGTCCAGGCAGAGGGGCCAGAAGGGACAAAGCAATGGGCGTGTGGGAGAGTGTGGAGAGGAGAGGGGCATTAAGCCACCTGAGAAGATTAGTGGCAGGAAGTGTGACAGGGCTAGGCTGTAGGGACTTTGTACTGAGGGCCTTAAGAAACCGGAATGAGCCCCCAGGGAGCAGAGGTGGAGGGCCTAGTAGCCTAGTAGCCTTCATTTTTTCATTCTGACAAAATGAAGCCAGACACTCAACCTGCGAAGGACACAGTGGCAAGTCCCATTCCCTCCTCTGGAAAGCAATATTGGTATCCTGAGTTATTGGTTTTCTGTCGCCACCTGCTGGCAAATTTTAAATTTGGTTCAATCAAATATTCAAAGAAACTAAAAAACAGAATAACTGCAGGTAACTTCCTTAAAGTTACAGAAGACCAAATGAGAGTAACACTTACTATTAAAAAGCACATTATTAGAGTTTCACTCAATAACAGGAGAGGAGAGCCTCACCTGGGACTTCTGGGTTCAAAACAAAGCTCTACTACTTATCTGAAAATCATTTCACTTATCTTACCTTGGGTTTTAATGTCTGCAAAGTGAGAGAACATTTTCTCAACTCACAGTTGTTGAGGGAAATAAAAGACATCATGAGTGTAAAGAGCCTGGCACGTGGTGGAAATCCAACAGGATTTGGGGTTAAGGTGGTAGAAAACCAGCTTTGCACATGACCTATGGCCAGCTCCTGCAACAACGCCACTTCCTATACTGGGAGCTTCACTTTCTCCTTTAGGTCTGAGACCTCAGGGGTTGACACAGTCCCACACATGACCCCCAGGCCAGGACTACTCCCTGCTCTCTTTTCCACTTTCTTGCAGACACCAGGAACTGAGATACCCCTTTCTGTGTTTCATGGCCTGCACCCTTGGCCTGGCTGCCTTACGGGCAAAGTTTTTTCCAACATGCCTCTTCCCAAACTTCCTGTGAAGCATGCTGATACATGACTAGTTGATAATCCTAGGGAAACAGACAGGGAGCAATGGAAAAGACAGATGAGGGAATGAATAACCAAGCTGACGAAATTTTTTTTTTTTATGGGTGCATACTACAGGTATATGTGTATATGTCTGTATCTCATGGGTTACATGAGATATTTTGATATAGGCATACAATATGTAATAATCACATCAGAGTAAAAGGTATTTATCACCTCAGGTGTTTGTCCTTTGGGTTACAATCTAACTTTTTCAGTTATTTTTACATGTCCAATAAATGATTGTTGACTGTAGTCACCCTGTTGTGCTATTAAATACTAGATGTTATTCATTCTAGCTCTATTTTTGCACTCATTAACCATCCCCATTACCTTTCCCACTAGCCTTCCCAACCTCTTGTAACCATCCTTTGACTCTCTATTTCCATGAGTTCAATTGCTTTAATTTTTAACATCCACAAATAAGTGAGAACATGCAAAGTTTGTCTTTCTTTGCCTGGTTTATATCACTTAACATAATGACCTTAGTTCCATCCATGTTGTTACAAATGACAGGATCTCATTCTTTTTTACAGCTGAATAGTACTCCATTGTGTACATGTACCACATGTTCTGTACTCATTAATCTGCTGATGGACACTTAGGTTGCCTCCAAATCTTGGCTATTGTAAATAGTGCTGCAACAAAATGAGAATGCAACTATCTCTTTGATACACTGATTTCTTTCTTTTGGGTATATACCTAGCAGTGGAATTACTGGATCATATGGTAGCTCTATTTTTATTTTTTTGAGGATCTCCAAACTGTCTCCATAGTGGTTGTACTAATTTACATTCCCACCATCAGTTTATGAGGACTCCTTTTCACCAGCAATTGTTACTGCCTATCTTTTGGATAAAGGCCATTTTAGCTGGGGTAAGATGATATCTCATTGTAGTTTTGACTTGCATTTCTCTGATGATCAGTGATATTGAGCACTTTTACATATACCTGTTTGCCATTTCTATGCCTTGAGAAATGTCTGTATGGATATTTTGCCTATTTTTAATTGAATTATTATATTTTGTCCTATAGTGTTGTTCGAGCTCCTTATATTTATATTTGGTTATCAATCCATTGTTAGATGGGTAGTTCACAAATATTTTCTTCAATTCTGTGAGTTGCCTCTTCACTTATTTCCTTTGCTGTGCAGAAGCGTTTTAACTTGAAGTGATCTCATTTGTCCATTTTTGTTTTGGTTGCTTATGATTGTGGTCTATTATACAAGCAATCTTTGCCCAGTTCAATGTGCTGGAGTTTCCCTAGTGTTTTCCCTCTACGATGTCATAGTTTCAGGTCTTATATTTAAGTCTTTTGTACATTTTTATTTGATTTTGTATATGGTGATAGAAGTCTAGTTTTGGTCTTTTATATATGGATATCTGGTTTTCGCAGCACCATTTATTGAAGACACTGTCCTTTCCCCAATGTATGTTCTTGGCAACTTTGTTGAAAATGAGTCAATTGGAGATGTATGGATTTGTTTCTGGGCTATCTATTCTGTTTCATTGGTCTCTGTGTCTATCTTTATGCCAATACCATGCCGTTTTGGTTACTATAGCTCTGTAGTATAATTTGAAGTCAGGTAGTATGATTTCTAGTTTTTTTCTTTTTGCTCAAACTAGCTTTGGCTATTCTGGGTTTTTTGTGATTCTATATAAATTTTAAGATTATTTTTTCTATTTCTGTGGACATTTTTATTGGTAGTTTGATAAGGATTGCATTGAATCTGCAGATTGCTTTGGATAGTGTGGATATTTTAACAATGTTGACTCTCCCAATCCATGAACACGGAATATCTTTCCATTTTTTGTGTCCTCCACAATTTCTTCAATCAACATTTTATAGTTTTTATTGTAGAGATCTTTCATTTCTTTGATTAATTCCTAATTTTAAACTATTTGTAGGTATTGTGAATGGGATTACTTTCTTAATTTCTTTTTCAGCTTGTTTGGTGTTAACATATAGAAATGCTACTCATTTTTGAGTCTTCCACCAAGATGGCCAAATAGGAACACCTCCTGTCCACAGTTCCCAGCAAGAGCAATCCAGAAGGAGAGTGATCTTCCCATTTCCAACCAAGGTACCAGGTTCATCTCTTTGGGACTGGTTAGACAGTGGGAGTAGCCCAAGGAGGGCAAACCTAAGCAGGATGGGGCATTGCCTCATCCAGGAAGGGCAAGGGGCTGGAGGACTCCCCCTCTGAGCCAAGGGAAGCCATTAGGGACTTTTCCAAACACTCCAGCACTCTGGCTCAGATACTGCACTTTTCCCACAGTCTTCACAGATTCCCTCTGGTGCCTACAACATCAACACTCTGGGTTTCCAGCACAAAACTGGGTGGCTGTGGTAGCCACAGCAAATTATTTTTCATGCCCCAGTGGCACCAGAAATGCTAGCAAGACAGAACTGCTCGTTCCCCTGACACTTGCCTGTGTAAACAAAATCAGTGGAAAGTTTACATAGCAACCAGGTGGAGCCCACAGCAGCTCAGCAAAGCCTCTACAGGCAGACTGTGACTAAATTCCCTTCTTGTTGGGCAGGGCATCTCTGAAAAAAAAGCAGCAGCCTGTCAGGGACTTATAAATAAAGCCCCCACCTTCCTGGGACAGAGCACCTGGGAAAAGGGGCAGTGTGGGTCTTGCTTCAGCAGACTTAAACATCCCTGCCCAGCTCCTCTGAAGGGACCAATGGAGCTCCCAGCACAGTGGCACCTGAGCTCTGATAATGGTCAGACAGACTGCTTAAGTGGCTCCCTGACCCCAGTTTATTCCAATAAACACCTCACACAGGAGAGCTCTCGATGACATCTGGTGGTACCCTTCTGGGACAAGGCTACCAGAGAAAAGAACGGACAGCAGTCTTTGCTGTTCTTCAGCCTCCGCAGGTAATTCCCAGGCATGCAGGGTCTGGAGTGGACCTCCAGCAGACCTGCAGCAGAGGGGCCTGACTGTTGGAAGGAAAACTAAAAAACACAAAGAAATAGCTTCAACATCAACAGAAGGGACATCCACTCAGAGATCCCATCCAAAAATCACAAACTTCAAAAACCAAAGGTAGTTAAATCCATGAAGATGGGAAGAAACCAGCGCAAAAAGGCTGAGATCACCAAAAACCAGAATGCCTCTTCTTCTCCAAGGGATTACAACTCCTCACCAGCAGGGGAACACAACTGGATAGAGAATGAGTTTGACAAATTGACAGAAGCAGGCTTCAGAAGGTGGATAATAACAAACTTCTCTGAGCTAAAGGAGCATGTTCTAACCCAATGCAAGGAAACTAAGAACCTTGAAAAAAATGTTAGACAAAATGCTAATTAGAATAACCAGCCTAGAGAAGAACATAAATGACTTGATGGAGCTGAAAAACACAGCACAAGAACTTCACAAAGCATACACAAATTTCAATAGCTAAGTCGATCAAGCAGAAGAAAGAATATCAGAGATTGAAGATCAACTCAATGAAATTAAGCAAAGAGGCAAGATTAGAGAAAAAAGAGTGAAAAGAAATGAACAAACCCCCAAGAAATATGAGATTATGTGAAAAGACCAAATCTACATTTGATTGGTGTACTTGAATATGACAGGGAAAATGAAAGCAAGTTGGAAAACACTCTTCAGGATGTTGTCCAAGAGAACTTCCCTAACCTAGCAAAGCAGGCCAATATTCAAACTCAGGAAATACAGAGAACACCACAAAGATATTCCTCAAGAAGAGCAACCCCAAGGCACATAATCGTCAAATTCACCAGGGTTGAAATTAAAGAAAACATGCTCAAGGCAGTCAGAGAGAAAGGTCAGGTTACCCACAAAGGGACGCCCATCAGACTCACAGAGGATCTCTCAGCAGAAGCCCTACAAGCCAGAAGAGAATGGGGACCAATATTCAACATCCTTAAAGAAAAGAATTTTCAGACCCCATCTGAAAGTCACCAACTACAAAGACCACAGGTAGATAAATCCACAAAGATGGGAAGAAACCAGCATAAAAAGGATGAAAACACCCAAAATCAGAATGTCTCTCCTCCTCCAAGGGATTACGACTCCTCACAAGCAAGGGAACAAGGCTGGATGGAGAATGAGTCTGATGAATTGACATAAACAGGCTTCAGAAGGTGGGTAATAACAAACTTCTCTGAGCTAAAAGAACATGTTCTAACCCAATGCAAAGAAGCTAAGAACCTTGAAAAAAGGTTTGACGAAATGCTAACAAGAATAAACAGCTTAGAGAGGAACATAAATGAATTGATGGAGTTGAAAAACACAACACCAGAACTGCACAAAGCATACACAAGTTTCAATAGCCAAATCGACCAAGCAGAAGAAAGAATATCAGAGATTGAAGAACAACTCAATGAAATAAAATGAGAAGGCAAAATTAAAGAAAAAGGAGTAAAAAGAAATGAACAAACCCTCCAAGAAATATGGGATTATGTGAACGACCTAATCTACATGTACCTGAATGTGACGGAATGAATGAATCCAAGCTGGAAAACACTCTTCAGGATATTATCCAGGAGAACTTCCCCAACCCAGCAAGGCAGGCCAATATTCAAGTCCAGGAAATACAGAGAACACCACAAAGATATTCCTCAAGAAGAGCAACCCCAAGGCACCTAATCGTCAGATTCACCAGGGTTGCAATGAAGGAAAAAAATGCTAAGGGAAGCCAGAGAGAAAGGTCAGGTTACCCACAAAGGGAAGCCCATCAGACTCACAGAGGATCCCTCAGCAGAAACCCTACAAGCCAGAAGAGAGTGGGGGCCAACATTCGACATCCTTAAAAAAAAAGAACTTTCAACCTAGAATTTCATATCAAGCCAAACTAAGCTTCATAAGTGAAGGAGAAATAAAACACTTTACGAAAAAGCAATTGCTCAGAGATTTCATCACCAACAGGCCTATCTTACAAGAGCTACTAAAAGAAGCACTAAACATAGAGAGGAACAACCAGTACCAGCCATTCCAAAAATGTACCAAATGGTAAAGAGCATTGATACAATGAAGAAACTGCATCAACTAATGGGCAAACAACCAGCTAGCATCAAAATGGCAGGATTGAATTCACACATAACAATATTAACCTTAAATGTAAATGGGCTAAATGACCCAATCAAAAGACACAGACTGGCAATTGGATAAAAAGTCAAAACTCATCAGTGTGCTGTATCCAGAAAACCCATCTGACATGCAAGGTTACACATAGGCTTAAAATAAAGGCATGGAGGAAGATGTACCAAGCAAATGGAGAGCAAAAAAAAAGCAAGAGTTGCAATCCTAGTCTCTGATAAAATAGACTTTAAACCAACAAAGATCAAAAGAGACAAAGAAGGACATTACATAATGGTAAAGGGATCAAGGCAACAAGAAGAGCTAATGATCCTAAATACATACGCACCCAAATCAAGAGCACCCAGATACATAAAGCAGGTTCTTCATGAACTGCAAAGGGACTTCGACTCCCACACAATAATAGTGGGAGACTTTAACACTCACTGTCAATATTAGGGAGATCAATGAGACAGAAAATTAACAAGATAATACAGAACTTGAACTCAGATCTGGACCAAGAGCACCTAATAGATATCTACAGAACTCTCCACCCCAAATCCACAGAATACACATTCTTCTCAGCACAACATTGCACTTACTATAAAATTGACCACATAATTGGAAGTAAAACACTCCTCAGCAAATGCAAAAGAATGGAAATCAGAACAAACAGTGTCTCAGATCACAGTGCAATCAAATTAGAACTCAGGATTAAGAAACTAACTCAAAACTGCACAACTACATGGAAACTGAATAACCTGCTCCTGGATGACTACTGTATAAATAATGAAATGAAAACAGAAATAAAGATGTTCTTCGAAACCAATGAGAACAAAGACACAATGTACCAGGATCTCTGTGACACATTTAAAGCAGTGTCTACAGGGAAATTTATAGCACTAAATGCCCACATGAGAAAATAGGAAAGATCTAAAATCAACCCCTAACACCGCAATTAAAAGAACTATAGGAGCAAGATCAAACCAACTCAAAAGCTAGCAGAAGACAAGAAATAACTAAGATCAGAGCAGAACTGAAGGGGAATGAGACACAAAAAAAACCTTCAAAAAATCAGTAAATCCAGGAGCTGGTTTTTTGAAAAGATCAACAAAATAGATAGACTGCTGCCCAGACTAATAGGAGAGAAGAATCAAATAAATGCAATAAAAATGATAAAGAGGATCTCACCACCGATTCCACAGAAATACAAACTGGCATCAGAGATTACTACAAACACCTCTACACACATAAACTAGTAAATCAAGAAGAAATGGATAAATTCCTGGACACTTACACCCCCCTAAGACTAAACCATGAAGAAGTCGAATCCCTGAATAGACCAATAACAAGGTCTGAAGTTGAGGCAGCAATTAATAGCCTACCAATCAAAAAAAGTCCAGGACCAGACAGGTTCACAGCCAAATTCTACCAGACATAAAAGAGGAGCTGGTATCATTCCTTCTGAAACTATTCCAAACAATACAAAAACAGGAAATCCACCCTAACTCATTCTATGAGATCAACATCATCCTGATACCAGAACCTGGCAGAGACACAACTAAAAATGAAAATTTCAGGCCAACATCCATGATGAACATTGATGGAAAAATCTACAGTACAATACTGGCAAACCAAATCCAACAGCACATCAGAAAGCTTATCCATCACGATTAAGTAGGCTTCATCCCGGGGATGCAAGGCTGGTTCAACATATGCAAATCTATAAATGTAATCCATCACATAAACAGAATCAAAGACAAAAACCACATGATCATCTGAATAGGTGCAGAGAAGGCCTTTGACAAAATTCAACAGCCCTTTATGTTAAAAACTCTCAATAAAATAGTTATTGATGGAACATATCTCAAAATAATAAAAGCTGTTTACAACAAACCCACAGCCAATATCATACTGAATGGGCAAAACCTGGAAGCATTCCTTATGAAAACAGGCATAAGACCAGGATGCCCTCTCTCAGCACTCCTATTCAACATAGTATTGGAAGTTCTGGCCAGGGCAATTAGGCAAGAAAAGAAATAAAGCGTATTCAATTAGGAAAGGAGGAACTCAAATTGTCTCAATTTGCAGATGATGTGGTTGTATATTTAGAAAACCCCAT
>CAUYQU010048357.1:0-12286 GCA_963574635.1 Cheracebus regulus
GACACCCCTCCCCCACAGAACTGGACCGTCCCGGGTTCAGCTGCGCCTGCTGCGAAACTCTTAACCAAGAGCTCTTCCAATTGCTGTTTTAGCCGAGCCTGATCACCTGGCTCGCTGTCTCAGAGCCTTTTGTTTTTTTAGTTGAATGGCCGACTCCCAGGTGTTCCAGTCGCCTGTTGAAAAGGCGCCAGGATCTGTGTGATTTCCCCTGCGGGGACACACTGCGCAGGCTGAAACAGCGGCGCTGCGATTCGTAGCGCTTTTTTGCCTGGGGATCTCCTGGGCTGGCTCCCTGATTCAGTCCCCCTTTTAATCTGCCTTCCCGTAGCTCCACTCACCAGTTAAAATGGCATACAGACCAGTGTATTTTGTATGGAGACCCACCGCGCCGCGGCGCCGGCAAAGCAGCTGAGCCGGCCGAAACAGCCGCACCGGCCGAAACAGCCGCACTAGCAACCCGTGGGGCTGCTCCGCCTGGGAATCTCCTGGTCTCGGGATAATGAAAATCAGTCTGGAAATGCGGCGTCCACTCACCCTCTGCACTTTCACTGGGAGCTGCAATCCTGAGCTGCTCCTAATCCGCCATCTTGGATCTCTCTCCCTGCTTCTTCTTTTGGGACCTCAGCTGCATGCATGTTAGACTGGCATTGTCCCACATAACTCTGAGGCATGTCCCACATATCTCTGTTTGTTTTTTTCTGGTCTTTACCCTACTGTATGCTTCATTTTGGATAGCTTCTATTGCCTTGTCTTTAAGTTCAAGCCTGGTCTTTTCTTCTGCAGTGTCCAAATTTCACTTTGCAAATATGTTATTTATTAGTTCTTAAATTTTCACTTGATCCGTTTCTATAGTTTCAGTTTCTCTGCTGACATTTCTCTTTTGTTCACTCATTATGTTCATTCCCTTCTTTAAATTCTTGAGCATAGTATAACTGATTATTTAAAGTTTTTGTCTGCCAATCCAACAAATGATTTATTTCTATCTCTTTATGTTGACTTTTTTCCCTCCTGGTTATGGGTTCCCCTTTCCCTGCCTTTTGGTTTTCTGACACCCACTTAGTTTACTGGAAAATGATTGATAGTTGGTTTTAGGCTTTTTATGGTAGGCCTAGAATAGTCCTTCACACTGGCTGGTCAGAGTTCCAATGTCTCCAAGAATTGTCCAACTTCTAGAATCTTCATTTACCTCTCAACCATCTATCAGTGGTTCTCTGCTAAATCTTGCAGAATCTCACCCTAATGGATTTGCAGCTAAGCATTCTGCTAGAGACTCAAAGTTCTTCTGTACAGAATTCTACTTCTCTGCATAGCTTCCTCCTTCCCAGTACCCTGCCTTGCAAACTCCATTTGCCTCAGAAGTCCAAAACTCTAGTCTTTCCTCTGCCCATGGATCTCACTTTGTAGGTTTATATCCCTGTGCCACAGTTTGAAAAATACTCTCAGGCAAAAAGCCAGAGCAAATGCAGAGCTCGCTTGTGTGCTTCCCTTCTCCCAAAAATCACAGCTCTGCTTTGTCTGCTGCCCAATGCTTGAAAGCAGTTGCTTCATATATATTTGGTCTAGTTTTATAGCTGCTTATGGGTAGGGTAAATCTGATACTCTGTACTCCATCATGACCATAGCTGGAAGTACAGATGCCCTCTTTATTGTTCAAATTTTATATTTAAATTTTTCACCTTGTATATATATTATTTTTATATTAACTTCTTCAAATGTTGTTGTAAACATCCCCAGTGCAGGCAGTGCATGACTCGCCCGTTCAGCTTACAGACTCTGCCTTGCCTATGCCCTACCATCTCACAGCCTGCCAACCACTCTCCCCGTCCCTCTCACCAGGGGTCTGGGAGTTTGAAATGAACTAACCTTTGGATTGCACACTGGGGGTCAGCCACTTACTAGTTCTGTGACTTTGGGTAAGCTGACTTAATCTCTCTGATCTCCAGTTTCTTATAAGCAAAATAAAGAGAATAATCCTCCCCTCATAGGACAGCTTTGAGAATTGGATGAAATTGCTCCTCTGGAGTACTTTCTATAAGTCTGTACTATCATGTAGGTGCTGGAAAAGGTTTCCTTCTTTTTGTCCTCCCCACTCAGTGTTAGAGTGACGGAGCCTTTGGTCCAGAACCTGAGATGTTGCCTTTTGCCCACTGGAATTCCCATCCTGGAAGAGTGAGCACAGGGGATTGTCCAGGCAGCTAGGAAGCCAATGGAGCCAAGTCCTTCAGGACAGCCTGGGAGCCTCCAGGAAGCTGTTAGGAGTTGCCATGATGGGTGCATTTGGGCTACAGAATCTGGATTCCGATCTCAGTGCTGCTTCTACTCCTTTGCTACTTTAGGGCTCTCATTCCTGTTGAAACTGTTTTCTTATCACAGAGTGAGGAAATGTGTTCCTTGAAAATAAAAGAGAAGTCATTTATGAACATGCTTGGGAAGGATGATTTTCTGTTGTTTTGTCATTTCTGGTCTCTCCCTGTTAGCCCCCAGCATGGCCCTTATGAAATGTAAGCCTGCTCATTCCCTGGCCATGCCCCCACCCAGCTCCCCATTACTGACAGGACAAGGTCCAAGCTCCTCACCCAGGACACAGAATTCTCCATAAGCTGGTCCCACTCCATCTTCCAAAGCTAAACATTTTGTGTGAACACTTCTGGTTGTTTCCTGCCTTCTCAGGCTTGCACAATACGTTTTACCACATAGAAAAAAATCCCTCCAATGTCTGTCTGACAAACTCCTATTCATCCTTCATAACCCTGTTCTGATATACCATGTTCCATTCTGCCCTCTCTGATATGCCAGGCAAAGTGAGTCATTTCTCTTCTTTGCCACCCTTGGCCCTTCCTCCTCATGATTGTCATAGCAATCCTGCTGAAAGGGAACTGTAAGGTTAGTTTTCAATCTTTCCCTCTGCTATGAACCCATTGAGAACAGGGCCCAATATTATATTTAAATGGAAACATTTTCAAATGTTCAGCTGGGAACCCTGACCTGGAAGGGTAGGAGAGCTGATCAGAGCATGATGGATAGTGGGTAGGTGGATGGGTGGGTGGATGATGGGTGGATGGATAGATGAGTGGGTAGATGGATAGGTGGATGATGGATGGGTGGGTGGATGATGGATGGGTGGGAGTCAATTAATGTTTATTCTATTTGCCTATCTGTCTTCCTCTTTAGAGTCTTAGGTCTTTGAAGACAGGCCCATATCTTGTGTGTTTGTATTTGGAAAACCACAACCATTTCCAAGGAATGTATCTGTTCTACTTGCACACGTTCACCACCTGGAAGCTCTTTGAGGACACAGGTCTGGTCCATCAGAATCTGTCTGTACTCCTCTCTGTATTTCCCCATGTCTGATATAGAACCACCAATGGCTCCCTAGAATAAAATCTGAGCTACTCACTGTGCCCACAGCCCCAGTGACCTTGCTACTTCCATCAGAGCCCTCACACCAGTGCCCAGACATACAGACTGACATCCTGACCATCCCTCAGACATGATAAGGCAGGTTCTGCTGTTGGACTTCTGAACAGACGTGGTTGGTAAACCCAAACATTTCAGATGGTGAACAGTCCTGCAAGCAAAATAAGACAGGGTAGAGCAGGAGGGACTTCAAGCAATGTCACCCCTTTCTCCCTCTGGAGCAGGAAGCCCTTCCTGCAGGACTCAGCTCAGGACCCAGTGGTAGAGGTGCCCAGGGTCCCAGGAGGACTGTGGAATGATGAGGAGCAGAGGGTGCTACCAGACATCAGGGGAGGTGGTGGGAAGGTCATTTGCTCATTTGTTTATTCACTAGGATTTTATTAAGCACCTACTAAGTATCATACACCTACTGTTCAGGCACTGAGAGTAATGTGGTGAATAAATAGCTAAGTCTCTGCCTTCAAGAGCTTACTGTGCTGTGAGGGAAACACAGTAAACACTCAAGCCAATCAGCACAGTGCATAATATTATGTCAAATTTAGGTCAGGGCTGGGAAGAAAACAAACAGGCAGTGGCATCGTGATGATGGTCAGGGCCCTCTGAGGGCAGAAGGAGCCAGCCCTGCAGTGACGGGTCAGGGGTGTCTTGGGCAGAGGAAACAGCAAATGCAAAGGCCCTGAGGTAGAAACAGGGAAACCAAAGTGGTGGCTGGGGTGTGGTGGGTGGAGGGCGGGGAGGGCGGGAGAAGGATGGGAAATGAGAGAACAGAAGAGGCCCAAAGCCCCCGTGTGGTCTGATGTACCCAAAAAATATACGAAATGGGTGCTAGACTTGAACAATGGGGGTGTTTCACATCAAAAGCCAGATTCCCATCTTCATCCAAACAGTGGTATTGCTGGCATCTCTGAGCCTGTAAACCAGGCATGAGTCTCGCTCTTGCCCCTGCTGGTCTCGGTGGGCACCCCAGTCCTGCAGCTGGGGGTGAGACCTATGCACCCAGGCTGGGCATTGGCATCCATGCTCTTGGGGACTCTCCTTGGGCTTTGTTCCCTGCACCTCACACACACCTGTACCAAGCCTTTCCCGGCCCCCACAGGAGAGAGGCCCTTCACCAACCCTGCACCCCATCCTCCAGCTACAGACTCCAGCCTGGCTCCTGACAGGGCCCCACTTCTGACTTCTTGCATGCTGCTTCTCCTAGTCCTCTGCTCAGCTCAGTTGTGCTGGGTGCCTCCCAGGGCCCTAGATGGGGCCACCTAAAGCCCAATTCACTCTTGGAGGGGCCCTGGCACAGCCTGGGCAAAGGTTGTGAGTGAGCCTTGGAAGTAGGGGGTCCATCCTGACCTCAAAGCTTGGCCTCCCTTCCTGGTTGGACCCAGCCTACCTGGGCCCCCCACCTGACTGACACCCATGGCCTCTGATGCTCTCTCCATTGCACACTCTCATTTCATCCTCATGGCAACCCAGGAAGCAGTGCTTTGGTGTCCTCATCTTAGAGCTGAAGAGCAGAAGCCCTTTGAGTGACAGTTCTCTCTGGCCTCTGTGTCCCCTCTAGGACTCATACCTCAGTCACTGAGTGCGGCTGCTGCATGTAGGGTGATCCCAGCCTGAGGGACCCAGCCTCCTACATGTGCCTTCAGAGCTGCATGGCTCTGTTTATGGACCCAGCCCCCAGACACCGAGGACTACCAACTTGTGACTTGGGGACTCAGGCATATCACCCCACACCAAAGTGATGGCCTCAAACAGCCCCTCATCCCCAGTGGCCAGGGTGGCCCGTGAGCAGGTCATTAAAACCGAGTAGACTTTATAAACTTGGGCTTAATGTTAAGTACATAAGAAAATCTCTGTAATTTCCCGCTGGGCAATGGGGATGTTGTCTGGTTCCTACAGGCCATAATTTTTGGGGAGAAAAACGTTTTTTTCCCCACAAATGATGGGAAGTCAGTAGTTATGGTTACGGCTGGCTGTTGACATTGGGAAGCTGTTCTGATGCCCAGAATCCCACCTACCTCAGCTAAATGGTATCTTTATGAAATTAGCAGAACGCGGCTGCACCGAGGGGAGGCAAAAAAAATGAACTTTCAAATTTTAAGTATAATTGGAAAACTGACCTTTGGAAAATATTTTCCCACCCGAGCCCCTTGCTGAGGAAGAATGGGTGCTTTATGTCGAGGTGAACAGGCGACCTTGAGGAATTAGCTGCCTTCATCTGGAGGGGGAAGTGGAGTTGTGACTGGTTGCCGGGTCCCTCCAAGTGTCCTCCGGTTGCAGGCTTTGTGGTCACTGACCCAGGAGAGGCTGGTGATGCTGAGGCCAACCCTGGGCTGGGGCCTGAGGACCAGTGTGCATACTCCTGCAGCCCAGTACCTTCCTGGCCATTAGCTGTGAAGCCCAGGCTGTCCCTCTTGGGTGGGCACCCTGGTGTACTGAGTATATAGCTGGGGTGGGGGTGCCACAGGGCAGCAAAGGATTGCACAAATCAGGTCATGTAGCGCTGCCAGCATGCAAACAGGAGGAGGGGGTGTGACGGGGGGTGATCAACCCATGTGGGTGGAGGCCTGGAGCCTAGAGGAGGGCAGGGCAGGGCCACCGGCAGAGGCAGGAGCCAGGAGGGGTGTCTGTGCCCAGGCCCTGAGGCCGGAGCTGGGGTGTCATGGAGGGTGGCGGGCAGCACGGTGAGTCCGGAGCTAAGCGCTGGAGAGGTAGGAAGGGGGCAGGGCATCCAGGCCTGAGGCCTAAGAGGGCGCAGTCGGGACCCTCGGGCAATGAGAGCGAGGGAGAGTACGTCCAGAAGGACACGTCTGCGGTGTGCTACAAAAATACCCCTTTGGCTGCTGCGTGGAGGAAGGTCAGGGAGGGCGTGGAATCAGAGGCGTGGAGGAGGGCAGGAGCTGCCGGGGGTGTCGGCTGAGGGGGCCAAGGGCATGGATAGGCTCGCTAGTGCTGGGTGGTCCCAAGGACAGTGCCTGGGGCGCTGTGGGGCTCTCAAGAGACCGCGGGCAGCCTGGGGACTGGCTCCGGGGGCTGCCATCCAGGATCAGAAAATGTCCCAGAGGAGAGGCTAGGGTGCACCAACGGGGAGTGAGCCCTGCACTGGCTTGGGACAAAGGAGCTGGAGGTGCCTTTGAGACCCATAGGTGGCGATGCCAAGAAGGCGTTCACTGGGCATCCAGGAGCTGCGGCTGTGCACTTGGTGCTGGGGACTCTGAACCCAGACGAGTAAGACGAACACTCAGCAACTTGGCCAAAGTCGACTAGAGGCTTGAATGCATGGTTACATCCACCCTGAGCCTTCGTTTCCCCGTCTATAAAATGGGGTAATTGCAGGGGAGGAAGAAGTGACAGGCTGGGGATCTCTAATGTCTCTTTTCTTGCCCAGGACCTGTGGCCTCTGCCCACTACTGGCTGTGGAGCTTGGCCATCTGGCATGTTTGGATCCTCCCTCTACAACACTCTGGACAGATAGTTTTCTATGAAGGACACAGAAGGGACAGAGCCTTTTCAGGGCCCCTATCCCTAGTGGCCTCTGTCCCCTGCTCCCAGCTGTGACTTGGGCCCATTGTGTCACCTAAAAACTGTCTTGCTTTTTCCTTTGGGGACAAACTGAAGCTCCAGGCTCTGCAGTTGGCTCAGAAGAGGTTTAAAGAAGGAATATGGCTGTGAGGCTGTCCTGGGGCCTCTGCAGGGAGCAGCCCACCAGCCCCTCCTGGAGGTAGGAGAGCAGGCAGCCAGACCTCTCCCCAAATCTGGAGGCCTGGAACCTGGCATCTAAGGCTGTTTCCAGATCCTGCAGTAATCGTGCCATTCCTTTGAGTGGGCTTTCCCCTGACCAGGATGCATCCCCTGGTGGTCTATCCTTCCTGTAGGGTCCTCTGGGCCGCTCCTGATCCCCTAGGCCCTGGGGTTGAGGAAGTACTGACGGACCTCGCCGTGCACAGCCTGCTCTGTGCCTGTTTCTGAATGCCCTGCTGTAGAATCCACTTCCCCCTTTCTATAACCTTATCAGGGAGGGATACCATTGGTCCTGTTTGCCAGTGAGGAACCCAGAGAGCAGAGAGACCTGCTCAGTGCCAACAGAAAGTAAGGAGAGGAGCAGGGGTGGACTCCTGCTGCCTGGCTACCCTCTGAAGCTAGTCTAGCTCTTGGCATGCCTGGGGCCTGGTATCTCCAACCCACACTATGCCAGAGCCTCAGCTTCCTGCAAGGTGAAAGATGTGCCTGCAATGGGGGGCGAAAGGGGTGTGGTGTGATGTAACACCTTCGGGACTTCAGCTGGTTGGTTTGCAAAGCGCCTGGGTTAGGAAGTGAGGAGCAGGCAGCAGGTGCTGGGCCCAGGGAGCAGAGGGGTTCTCTTGCCTCTCTCAGATCCCCTATCCCTGGGAAGTCTGATTGGCCGAGGTAGCAATGACTCACCTAGTGCCACCTGTGTCCTGGGAACTGCTAGAAACTCTTGGCACCCTCCCTCACAGCTCCCCGCAATGCATGCGCCATATCACAGTACTTACAGATGAGGAGGCCGGGCACCCCGTCAGGTTTGAGGGTGCAAGGCCTTGCCTCCCAGCCTGGGAAGCTAAGGAGAAGAGGAGCCCGGGGCAGATTTCTTAGGCCTATCTTTGGAAGAAAGGAGAACATTCACTAATTACCATTCACTAATTACCATTCAGGCAATTTCCATGATTGTCTCAAGAAAAGATTTGATCAGCCAAGCTGTGACCAGAAACAGCCTCGGGGAGGAAAGCCAAAGGCATGTGCAGGGAGCAGAAACCAATGGAAACAGACCACACAGGCCACGGGGAGCCCCCAGCGGCTGGGTCCAGTCTAGACCCCTCCGCATTCTATAGAAAGGGAAGCTGAGGCGCATGGCGGCCACGTGGCCCAGCCCAGCTCCATGGAACGTCTGTGAGCAAAACAGCAGATTGTGCATTGTGTAGGTTGTGCGCTGCGTGGAGACATTGGTAGCGTTGAAATCCATCAGGGCACATTATGGGGTTCACTCTTGAAAACCCTCCCGAAGACAATGCGCGGTTCCTTGAAGCTAATTGCTTTAGTTCGAGGTAATATTCGTCACAGAAACACCAGCAGTAACCTTTGGTCTTGGCAAATTCTCCCCTCAATCACATAACGTAAACAGCGATAAACGAGGGCTTTTTAAGGCTTTCTTCATAATGCGTTACACATGCATTTGTTACTGAATCTGCGTGCGCTCCAAGCCCTGAAATCTGAGCTCAGCTGGGAGGTGAGTGGGCTGGGCCGCCTGCGGTGGGGTCAGCGTCCCCAGGAGACACCCAGCCCGGCAGGGCCCCTTCCCCCACTCCTCCTCCTCCCCTCGCCTCTCCCCCTCCTCCACCTTCTCATCTGCTTCTCTCCCTCTCTCCCCTCTCTCTCTAGCCCTTTATTCTACTCCCTCTCCTTTTGTCTTCACCCCGCTTCTCTTCTTTCCCTCTTTTTTCTTTCTGTCTTTCACTCTCTGGACCTGCTTGTGATTCTTTTACTTTGTCTTCTTGGCCTCAGTTTCTGGTGTGTGTGCTGCTCTCTGATTTTCTCTGTATTTCTCTTCTTGTGCGATTCTGTCTCTCCTTGTCTGACTGATTCTCTTTGTCTCTTCATCTCTTCTCATCTCTCTGTCTCTCCAACCACCCACTTACACATGCCCTGCAAAGAGTCTGGCTCCACCTCCTTCCTCCTTTTCTGCTCTAGGGATTCAGGGGGTTACTCACCTAGGGGCGGGGGGCTGCAGCAGTGGAGGATGAACAAAGCATTTAGGGGACTCACAAGAAGACTCATGGTCTTTAGGTGGGGTGGGAGAAGTCAGGACAGGCTGCATGGAGGTGGTGATATTTGAGCAAAATCTGGGAGGAGCAATAGGAACTGGCCACATGGAGGTGGTGAGAACAACATTGCACGCAGAGGAATCATGCACGCACAGGCACAGAGAATGAAACCCTCTCGCTGTCTGCATGGCCTTTGCGCCACCGAGGAGTGAATGCCATGATCTGCTAGGCCAAAGGAGGGCAAGGCGCAGAAAGGGCAGCACTGCTAGCGGCAGGCCGTGAGCGGGTGACGGCGGAACCCAGCCATCTCACACGACCGGATCTGGGCCTTCCTTGCTGAGGCTGCTCGTGGGCTTCCTAACCCCAGGCGTCTCTGCAGGGACTGCAGGTGGACAGACAGAAGGCTTCCAGAAAGTGGAAGCTTTCTAGGGAGGGGAAATGTTGCAGGACTGTGTTAAAAGTCCATCTTCTTCCCCAGAAACCTGCCTGGTCCATCTCAGGCATGTCAGCCCCAGCCCTCCAGGTCACAGGCCTCGGGTATCTGCTCCCTTCCCCACTCACCATTGCCCACCTGGCCTCAGACTCTGCAGCTCTACCAGTCAAGCCCTCAGCCTCATCCTGGACAGTGACAGTCGCCACCTCCCAGGGCCTGGCTCTCTGCACCCCCACAGCCTGCCCCACTGTGGCCACCCAAGCCTGACATCCCTCCTCGGATTAGACCCTCTGTGGTCATCTCAGAGAGAAACCAGCCCCACGACATCCCAGAGACCCTACTCCGATCCCTTCCTCACAGCCGAATGTTACCTTCTCAGAGGGGCCTCCTGCGGGTCCAGGACCCTGAAGTTTTGCTTCACTGTGCCCCCAACACACACAGAATTTACTTATTTTCTTGAGGCACTCTCTAACTCCACTTGACAGGGCTCCTAGGGCCAGGTTTCCCCTGCCCTGCCCTGCCCTGGCAGGACAGTGTCCCTGAGCTGAGAACCTGACACTGGGTGGGCATGGGAGGGACTGCAGAGAGGGGAGCTGCAGGGTGCAGGGACACAGTGCAGCCATGGGGCCCCAGGCCCCTCCAAGGGACACTCCTGTCCCCGAGGTGCCCATGCCCTTCCAGGGAGACAGTTTCCACTTGCTGGGCTCTAAGATTCAGAGAGCAAAACCCTCATGGGCCCCTGGCCTCACCTGTTGGCACCAGACCCCAGAGGTGCCCCAGGAATGGAGCCACAGGCCTCAGCAGGCTCTCCTGTTACTCAAATAACAAGAACATTGAAAATTCCCGCAAAGTAATGTAAAAGGCCAGTTTCCTTCAACACTCACTTTAGTGAGCCTGAAAGAGATTTCCTGACGGCCCCAGCCCAGAACCCAGCCCTCTGGGGGAGTGTCAGCAGAAATTCCATGCTCCCTTCTGGCAGCTCCCTTGAGCCACCTACCCATGCCCAGCGGTAGTCCTGCCTTGTAAAGGTGACTTCCCAGGAGCATCTCCCATGTGCCCTCCAACCTCCTAAACCTCCGATCCTGAATCTGTACCCCTCATGTCATGGTAAGGGTGGATTTGTCAGGTTTTTAAAGCTTTATTTTGTGGGCTTAGGGATGTTTGAGTGTTCCTTTATTTATTTATGTTTTATTATACTTAAGTTCTGGGGTACAAGTGCAGATTGTACAGCTTTGTTACATAGGTTTACATGTGCCATGGTGGTGGTTTGCTGCATCCATTGCCCTGGCATCTACATTAGGTATTTCTCCTAATGCTATCCCTCTCGAATACCCCCTCCCCGTGCTATTCCTCCCCTAGCCCCCCACCCCCAGGCCCCAGTGTGTGATGTTCCCCTCCCTGTGTCTGAGTGTTCTCATTGTTCGACAGTCACTTATGGGTGAGAACATGCAGTGTTTGGTTTTCTGTCCTTGTGTCACTTTGCTGAGAATGATGGTTTCCAGCTTCATCCATGTCTCTGCAAAGGACATGAACTCATCC
The DNA here is from genome assembly GCA_963574635.1 of Cheracebus regulus. Classification (NCBI taxonomy): domain Eukaryota; kingdom Metazoa; phylum Chordata; class Mammalia; order Primates; family Pitheciidae; genus Cheracebus; species Cheracebus regulus. Next base: position 11,164 of record CAUYQU010048357.1, read on the forward strand.
TTTTTATGGCTGCATAGTATTCCATGGTATATATGTGCCACATTTTCTTTATCCAGTCTATAATTGATGAACATTTGGGTTGGTTCCAAGTCTTTGCTATTGTGAGTAGTGCCACAATAAACATACAGGGTATATACCCAATAATGAGATTGCTGGGTCAAATGGTATTTCTGGTTCTAGATCTTTGAGGACTTGCCACACTGTCTTCCACAATGGTTGAATTAATTTACACTCCCACCAACAGTGTAAAAGTGTTCTTATTTCTCCACATCCTCTCCAGCATCTGTTGTGTCCCAATTTTTTAATGATCACCATTCTAACTGGCGTGAGGTTTAAACCACATCTCAATGTGGTTTTTATTTGCATTTTTCTAATAACCAGTGATGATGAGCTTTTTTTCATATGTTTGTTGGCTGCATAAATGTCTTCTTTTGAGAAGTATCTGTTCATATTCTTTGCCCACTTTTTGATGGGCGTTTGTTTTTTCTTGTAAATTTTAAGTTCTCCATAGATTCTGGATATTAGTCCTTTGTCAGATGGGTAGATTGCAAAAATTTTTTCCCATTCTGTTGCTTGCCGGTGCACTCTAATGAGAGTTTCTTTTGCTGTGCAGAAGCTCTTTAGTTTAATTAGATCCCATTTGTTTATTTTGGCTTTTGTTGACATTACTTTTGGTGTTTTAGTCATGAAGTCCTTGCCCATGCCTATGTCCTGAATGGTATTATCTAGGTTTTCTTCTAGAGTTTTTATGGTGTTAGGTCTCATGTTTAAATCTTTAATACATCTATAGTTAATTTTTGTGTAAGGTATAAGGAAGGGATCCAGTTTCTGCTTTCTGCATATGGCTAGCCAGTTTTCCCAACACCATTTATTAAATAGGGAATCCTTTCCCCATTGCTTGTTTTTGTCAGGTTTGTCAAAGATCAGATGGTTGTAGTTGTGTGATGTTCTTTCTGAGGCCTCTGTTCTGTTCCATTGGCCTATGTCTCTATTTTAGTACCAGTACCATGCTGTTTTGATTACTGTAGACTTGTAATATAGTTTGAAGTGAAGTAGTGTGATGCCTCCAGCTTTTTTTTTTTTTTTTTTTTGCTTAGGATTGTCTTGGCTATGTGGGCTCTTT